>RJWH01010803.1:0-14988 GCA_004363575.1 Solenodon paradoxus | reverse complement strand
TGGGGATTGGCCCTGTGAATCCAGGTGTGGGGGTCGCATCCCTTATTCTGATGTCATCCACCTTCTTCCCGGGCTTGGCCGCCGGGCATGCCCGCGGTCCCGTCTTTCTGAGCCAGCCTAACAGTAATGTGTAACATTCTTTTGCAGACACTCTTGGTCCTCAGTACATTTATGACACTGATTCTGACCCATCCATGCTAAAATTCAGTAGCAGCACATAAAAAATGTTTCTCTACTAAAGTGCTCCTCCTTGAAAAATTCAATTTCCAGTATAATGCTTCCCAGATTCACACAAAGAAATAGCAGTGAATGATTCGGATAATCATAACACTAAGGCTAAAAGGCTGATCTGGCTGATTTTCTTTCCTGCTTTTTGTAATTTTATCATTTAAACATAATTAACATGGCTTATGTGTGATTCTAGGTGAGACTTGTATCTAGCATAGTGTCTATTTTATTTAATGAAATGTATTTTTCAAAAGCCAGATAAACTATTTTTGCTAAAGGCTTGATGCTCGGCATTATTTAAGTGACCTTGGTCACTTTTGTGATCAGAACTATAAATTTAGGTTATGAAAGTTCATGCTTAGCTTTATCCCATCCTTCAGCTCAGAAGGTAATAAACTTCAAGAGAAAAAAGACCCTGCAGTTTTTCTAACTGTTTGTATCAAACAGAGGCTTCCACTTCCCTCCACCCACCCCCACTCAAAGTAGCTGATAGAAGAAGAAGAAAATGAGTTGCCTCATTATTTGCTGTCCTTGGTGCCTAAAAATTCATCTGAGAAAAACCTCAAAAAAGGAGTTTAACTAAATCTTTAGTACCAACTAACCAGCAAGTGCCCAAATTAGCTTTAAAATTTGAGTTCTTCATGTCATTCATGACCACCAAAACAGTCATCACCTTTTCTTTTTCACAGCATTTTGCTATAGAGATTATAGAGAGAAATGTTCCATTTTAGCCATGCAGAAGTCCAATTAAAAATGAAATAAAGTGGTATATAGAGAAATGAGGCAAACAAGTGAACTAAATCAAACAAAAATAGTCTTTCAGTTAATAAAATCAAATGAGTGATTGCAGGAGGGGTGGTGAGCAAACTAGGTAAAGGGGATCAGTTGTGTGGTGACAGAAGAAGTGTAATGGTGGTAGTGAAATTAATGTAGTATATGCAGATATTGATTTACAGTGGTGCATGCCTTAAACCTATATCATGCATGGTGCAATGCTCCTTCAATAAACTTAATTTTTTAAATGTACATAGTTTATTAGCAAGCTAGAAATGTACAGAGTGGCAAATCCTTATTGAATCAAATATTATAGTAGATCATGAGAATTAAAAAATAATGAAAGGAAAGTCCCATTAAACTGGCGTAGCTTTCTCATCCCTGGTGAGCAAAAGTTGAGATGATTCTTCTTACTGTGTGGGGATTTGTTCATCAAATTTGTCCATATCTGTTATCTGTGGTCAATAATCTTAACTCCAGAGGCCAGCTTGAACCCACAACCCTACTTCAAAGAAGCTGCATAGTTCCCAAGTCAGGCCAACCCCTAAGGTGTTTGTGGAGAACCAGCCATAGCTTCCGTGTTGACATCAGTCCCAACATCTGACCCACTTTCTAGAGTCATCTAGTCCTGTGTTCAAATCCTGAATCTCCACATACTGGCTGTAGGGCCTTGGACAAATAAGTTGAACTTTCAGAACTTCAGTTGCCCTTTCCATTAAAAAGAGCATGACACAAGGTTCTGAAGATGGAATGCACAGGTCCCAGAAAGCACAGTGCCCCACTGAGCAGACACAGCGAGTATTAGCTATTTGCACAAGTTTTGAGCAGATTAAGACTTTCACCTTTTTGAAGAGTTTCAACTTTTAAATTTTAACAAAAAATTTTCAGAAATTATCAGAAAGCTAAAAAAATTACATTTCAGAGAGATGTTACTTAAATGTATTTTTTTTTATAAATGTATTTTTCTTATTTTTAGGCCAATCGTATCTGAGAAAAATGAACTTCTTATTCAGTTTTTATCAGACTTAAGTTTAACTGCAGATGGATTTATTGGGCACTACAAATTCAGGCCAAAGAAACTGTCTACAACTACAGCAACACCTATTACCACCACATTCCCTGTAACTACAGGTAAATTTTTCTGTTTTTGAAGTTTTTATACAAACCTGAGGAGTATAAAAATTCATTTGATGTAGAAACAAATTAAATACAAGGAAAATATTTGAAATGAAATAAATTAAATTAAATAAAAAGTTAGTCTAGAGAATAATATAATTCCATTAATAAAAGAAATGTTAAGGTATAATAATGCTTATAATACTTTTCAAATGTCATCTGGGAAAATTATGACCACTTAAAATTATTAGAAACCCTGTTATGGGCTCAGATAATTGTAAGCCTAACATTTCTTTTCTATAAAATTAGATATTATTTATTGCCTAGAATTATAGTATTTTAGATTAAAATTCTAATTCATGATATTTGCCTGTTTTCACTTTTACCAATATTTGATTAGGCTATCATTTTTCTTCACTCCAAAATGTGTCATACGAAATGTTATTTTTTCAAATTAGAGGAAATCAAACAAAAATTTTAAACATACTGTAGAAGCCAGTTGAGAAACTCTGATCTGGAGTATGATCTAGGAAATGAAGAAGCAAGAGTGTCCCAACAGATAGTGTCTATTTTATGACAGTTCCATCCACTAGGATTTCAGAACACAGATTTCAAAATATGAGTGCAGGGAGAATAGCAGAGGAGGGAAGGATCTAAGGTTAAAGTATGAAATAGGCTGAGGAACCCAACCTTATGGCCCACCATTTTCTGTTTACATCCTGATAGGGCCATCCTACTTTAGAGGGCTGATTTTTCTGAACACTCTACAAGTTTGCCCCCTTGTGGTCTGGAAGTGAACCACATCATGTTATCAATATTTCCCAACTCATCTCAGGAGACCCTAGTGTCCTTATTCTTTCCTGTGAATTATCTGGCCACACATTTTGGTCTTTGTTGTTCCCAAGCTTTTATCTGAAGTTCTAAGCTTTATCTGAACTTGCAAATATGGATTTGTAATGAGCTCTTAGACATTTTACAACTTCAAAAAGACTAAAATGTTTCTGTTTGATTTCATGACATGGAAGCTATTGGAGATCCTAGCAAGAGTTGTTTGCATGGAGTTATACAGGCAGAAGCTAGACAGACTAAGGGGCATGTGAAACAAGGTGAAGAAATTGAGACAAAATTCTAACAACATATTCCATAAATTTGGCCCTAAAGGAAGGAGAGAGGCCTGGAGACTCTTGAAGTTGTTAATGCTAATGGATGATAGCTAAGAGACAACACAATGGCAGACAGGAAGAATAAACTGAAGGAGGAATTATCTACAAAGGTGGAAGGGTCTGGCCTCCAGAAGATTCACAGGATAGACCTTAGATGGGAGGTGGAGCGACCTCCTCTTTCGAGGGAGGAAGAAAGAGACGGTACAGCTAAGGACAACTTAGAAATTTAGTGGAATTGGGAGGAAATTTTCTTTTATGATCTGCTCTCTTTAGAAAATAGACAATGTCACCCATTGAGGATGAAGAGGGAGGTGGGAGCACTGAGGGGCTAAGAGAATGAGAAAGAATGTGTAAAGTACCTGTGAAAATTGGAGAATGAGTTGATTCACAAAACAGCTTGTCATTTTGATGAAGGTCCACGTGGAGGCTCCTTTGGGATTTGTACAGGGTAGACAGAGTGGGGCGGGAGCTTCAGTTATTGTCAGGAAAGTGACTGAAATAGTGGACCATAAAAACTAAGTGGACTATCTAAGGAAGAAAAGACAAGCCATTAGCAAAAGTGAGAGAAATAGAAATGTTGAACATATAAAGATAGGGGGTCAGGGGGTCATGGTCATGGAAGTAAATAAATAAAAATGCTTGAATGAGATGAGGCTATACTGGGTAATAGGATGTCTACATTTGAGAGATTGTTGATGACAGACTTTAGCAGAAGGACGTGTGAGATGGAGCAGAGGCGACAGCTCTGGGGAGAATGAGGCTGTTCCTGGCTCTGAGAGCGGGGTGGAACCACTGGGATGGCTGCAGTTGCCTGTGGACAGGCAGACTGAGAACCAAGTGGCCACACAGTTTGCAGGGCAGTATGTTGACGGCAAGGTGGGGATGATGGGGAGGGCTAGGGTGCTAGAACTGATGACTTAAAGGCCAGATAGCAAGGGTCTGCTGAAGGGAGAGAAGGAGCTGTGCAGGACACTTATCAACTTCCAGACTAAGGTTCTGGGACTGGAAGGACCTGGTTTCCAGTGGTCTACGTGAAAGATGCTCTTGCATCAGACAAGGGGAACCACTAATGCTACTACTTTGTGACTCAGTTAAGTAGCTAAATATAGTGCCAAAGTTAGGTGCCCACTTTATGGAGCAATGTTCCTTCTAATGTTCTTTCTGAGCTCTTACTCTTACACATGCATTTAACTGTTATATATAGGTATAAACATTTAATTGTGTATTTTTTAAATATTATAATCTGCTTCAGATTATTTTTGGAGTTAAGTGGGATACACATTTAGTGAGTAAATAATAAGTCAGAGGAGTCAGCAGAATATACTAGAAGGGTAAAATTACAATGGCAAATTTTGACCCAAGTTCCATTCTGTTATTGTCTTGTTTAGTACTTCTCAGTATATTGCCACGTAGAAATAAACAATTAGTAAATGTATTTTAGAAGTTTTATAATTAAGATATTTTCATTTTGTTAACCCAGGATTTCTCAACTTTGGTGCTGTTTATAATTGGGACTGGTCATTCTTTGTTGTGGGGCCTGTCCTGTTACTTGAAGTGTGTTTAGCAACATGCTGTCATCTACCCACTCAATGCCAGCAGCACTCCCTAGTTGTAACACCTCAAAGTGTTTTCAGACATTGCCCCATGTCATCTAGGGAGCAAAAATCACCCCTGGTTAAGAATCACTTTGTTTTACTTTTAAATTTGCTTCTCAGTTGTTATGACCCTTATAACCCTTGACAGGCTCAAAATAAATATTTAGTGATTGGTTGCATCTAATTATGCATCCAAGATATCTACAGCTTCCATGTGAGCCATTTCTCTAAAAACCAGTACTACTCACATCTGGGCAACTGCATAATTTAAATGTACCATGAAAACTCCTCCATCCTCAGATGAACACATTGGTTAAAGTGAAGAATTCACCTGTATTTTCCAAGTGTGTATTTTCTGTACTGTACTGGATTTTTCTAAGCAGGGCCCATGGAGACTATATCTATTTTTGGTTACAGGGTTAGTTACATGTAAAAGAAGGCCTCAGTATGGAGTATCTTGATCTCAGGTTTACAATTCAACAGAGTATTGAATTGCCCTGAGGAAATAAGAGCTTAGGTGGTGGCATGAAGGCTTTCTTTTGCATGTGTTGTAATTATTTCATTTCAGTGACAGATTGGTGGCTCAGCAAAGTAAGCAGAAATGTTAACTTGATAGATTCAGATATAAACTACATACACTTGAATCATTTTCCTGATAATTTGTCCTTCTTTGAATTAAGGTTTAAAACCCACCGTGTCCCTGTGTCAACAAAAGTGCAGACGGACGGGAACTCTGGAGAGCAATTATTGTTCAAGTAACTTTGGTAAGAAGTAAAAGCTAAGTTTTCTCTTTAATCAGAAACCTGAGACTGTGCTAAATCTCAAAGGAATTGCCACAAATGTGATGGTAAAGGGCTGTAACACGCTAAGAAGATATTTTCCTACTTACTAAATGTATTGACATGTGCTGTTCAAAGTGTTTGATTTCGCAACTGAGAAAAACATTATACAGATAATAGATTTTTTTCACATCAATTTCATTTGACTCCTAGTACTGATATGCTACTCTACGTATTCTAGCTGACTCAGTATTCCTGGAAAAATGTGTCTGCTTTTCTCCTCACATATTTTTCATGTACTGAATATTTTTTTACACATCTGTAAGTCAAGTTAACTGAATTAGAAACATTCCAAGTTGGCCTCTTTCAGAAGAAATTCAAATATTTCCTCTGTAGTGTCCTGCTAAAGTGCTAACCTAAAATGTGGAAATCTGGACTCTATCTGGAAACTTAAAAGTTGGAACCTGACACGATATTACCTAATGACTTAGAATTTCTCAGACTTTTCTCCAATTAAAAAAAAATTGCACTTCCTGTCAAAACCACTTAAAAGCAAAGATACCAAATTAATTATGCTTTTTAAAAGGCACATTTAAGAAATGCCTTATAGGGAAAGAAAATTACTACAGCCTAAATAGGTTGCCCCCCAAACAGAGGGCCTCCTAGAAGGGGCTTTGTTTGCTTTTTCTATGGTCATTGTCTGCCACCCAGACAACTGTGTTATAACAAAAGTTTGAAGACACAGAATCTGAAGCCCAAATCTTACTCGAGTTTGCATGTCAAAATTCAAATAAATGTCATGAAAATGAAAGCAAACAGCACCAGGTCCTATTGCTACCCCTTCAGATTAGTCCTCTATAAGAGGAGCTTATAGGAATCTCCTGGTTTCACCTGGCTACAGACTGATTTTTTTTTTCATTTTTTTTAAAGGAAGGAAGGCAGGCAGGCAGGAAGAGAGGAAGAAGAAGCATTTTCACTTGTTTATTCATTTGGGTTGCTCTTCCCACCATCCTGCAGCCCTAGGTCACAAACCTGAGTCCTTGGACTCTATGCCCCAGCTGCGAGCTACGTACCTGAGCCATTAGGGTGCACCCAGACTGACATTTTGCAGTCAGCACTTATCCCTGGAAATCAAAGTAAGGCTCAGTGATAAGAATTCTGATCTTGATAGCTTTGCACACTGCATAAGGAGTAAGTTCTTATTTTATCCTGAAGGAGTCATGTCAGCCAAGGTAAAAACTTGTTTTATTCCACTGTGACTCATGTACATGGCAAAATGACCAAATACCATCACAAGCAACCCAGTGCAACTCAGCCAGGATTGGTAACATTCCTTGAGGCAGTTTGGGGTGTTTCAGATTGGGGAGTGTTCCTGGGTTTCCTGGGCAGGAAAGAGCTCACTTAAAAAGTTCAGTGCAAGTCCGAACCACCCAAAACTGTTCTCCCCAAATGCCAAAGCACAAGAAATGTAGTATCTTTCCTTCTGTGGCCCAGAAGTGAAATTCTTCTTTGAGTGTCATCATGGAGAGTTACACAATGAAAAGTAACTGAATTTAAAGTTTCGTTTTTTTTTTTAAGCAATAAAATGTTTTAAGTTATACCTCAGTTCTGAAATTGCAATTAAATATAAAGTAAACAGGGTGGAATAGAAAGGAAATGTGAAAGACCCAGAATTAGGCAGTGTTTACTGATAATTAGAGAGAGACAGGACTTCATGGGATGAACCAAAGTTCAAGCAGAGAGAATAGCTAAAGAGAGGAGTGGGGGAAAGACACAAAGAGATAGATGCTTGCCCCCCACACACACACACACAAAGACACAGTCTTCATGGCTCAAACCCCATAATGCCATGTTTTTGTATAATATTAGCTCTAAAGAACAAGGTCTTGTTGATTATTCACAGGTCATCAGCCTAGCCTTCCTTTGCTTGGTAATTGTTCGAAACATCATAGAGTTCTTCTCAGCAACCGGTTGAAAAGTCAAAGATATTTAGGTCTGTCTTCTCGGTACTGACAACCTAATAGCATTACATCTTCTTTTTTATGGCTTCTTTTATAAAATTGTATTGAAGGACAGTGCATATGTTATTGTACAGGGTTGTGGTGTACATCAGCATAAGTCAACAAATCAACATCTGTGCTTTAAGTTCACCCCAACAGTCCAGTTATAACCTTCATGTAATTGACCCATTTTACCCAGTTTGCCCACCTCTCTCCCCCTTTCCCTTCTTGTAACCACTGATTTGATCCTATAGACTAGAAATGGATTTTTGGTTTGATTTGGTTTGGTTCATTTGTTTGAGTTCTCTGTATACCATTTACAAGTAAAATCACACCATGTTTGTCTTTCTTTTTCTGACTTATCTTCCTAAGTGTAATTCCCTCTAAGTTCATTCACGTTGTTCTATATGGCAGGGTTTTATCCTTTTTTTTTTTTTTTAAGTAACCTAGTAGTATTCCTTTATGAACACATACCCCATCTTCTTTCTCCACTCATCTGTCAATAGGCATGTTCAGTTCTTGGCTATTGTAAACAATGTTGCAACATGGGGTTGCATATACCTCTTCAAATTGGTGTTTTTATGTTTTTTAGGCTAAATATCCAGAAGTGGGATAGTGGGATTATATGGAATTTCTGTTTTCAATATTTTGAGGAATCTCCATACTGATTTTCATAATGCCTGCACCAATTTACACTCCCACCTACAATGTATAAGGGTTTCCTTTTCTTCACACCCTCAAATAACTTCTTTTTCCAACATGAATTTTGGTGACAAATGCAGACTTAAATTTGGTAGCTCTATTATGGTCTTCTTTTTAACATTAAAATGTTTCCTATCTGAAACTTAGAGAAACTGAAATTATTTTTAGTTTGCTACCATTTTCCTTCACTGTGAAATTATTTCCAAAATGTTTCCTTCTGCAGTACTGGCTGGCACGGTTATCACAACAGTTGCTCGAGGTGGGAGTTTGCATGCCACATTCTCAATCATCAACATCTATAAAGAGGGAAATCTGGCAATTCAGCAGGCTGGGAAGAACATGAGTGCTAAGGTCATTGTGGTCTGCAAGCAGTGCCCTCTCCTCAGAAGAGGTGAGTAAGGAGGAAAGTTTTAGTCTTTTTTCCTAGGAAGTCTTAGGGACAGAGACGGGAACACAAGAGCTTCCTGAGCAGGTCATGGATCTTTCCATGCTATCACTGGCTTAAGGAAGTAGAATCAGGCCTAATGTTTTACCTACTTCTTATAGAAGGGAAGGCCTATGGAGTCAGGCACAATTGGGATCTAATCCCAGTTCTTATAATTTATAGAAGATAAAGAGTCATGGAAATGATGTAGTCCAAAAAGCATTTGAAGTTGCAATAGACAGAAGGAGCTGCTCAGCATAAAGAGTTTTTACCACTATTACACTTAAGGTACCAATACTATGTTTAGAGGAAAATACCTTACAAGCAACAGGAAATTAGAGCTGAAGTTCAGAGGAAAGAAGTATATATGGGCTAAAATGAAAGATTTGGTTGTAAAACAAACAAAAGATTTAGAGATTTGGGATCATTTGCAAAGGAACAATCAATATATCCTTAGAAGAGAATGAGTTTATTAAGAGAAATTAGGGAAAGTGAAGTTAATCTAGATGCATAGGGATACGTTTTTTTCTAGTGCTTACAAATTATTTAACTTATAAGGGAAATGTTTATATATGTATGTTTCCTGATTTTAAATAAGTAGAAAAGTATGTAAAATGAACATGAAATCTTTTCCTTTCCCCAGAAATACTCTGAATTTTTTCTTCCAGAGTTTCTATCCATAAATACATACACATACACACTTAGATGCATGGGGTCACACTGTACACATCTACTGCAAATTTCCCTCACACAATGTATATGTAGACATCTTTCCATAAGCAGCACATAGAGATAGATCTCTCTCTTTCTGTGGAATGGTAATAATGCCTGGCATTCAACTTTGTGATATTACCATGATTTCTCTGTTCAATTTCAGTTCATTCTTTTCCTCACTCATGTAAAAGAGCCCAAACCATGACTCCCCACCCACCACAAACACAGCAATACAGAATATCCACTTTAAGAAAACTTTTTATGAGTTCAGATTGTTCTGAAAAGTCAGAAGGCCAGCAGCCTCATGTTGACTCTAGAGGGGGAATAGCAAAAGCTCTGTAAAAGATAAACATGTCTTTCAAGAACCACCAGAATGATGCACATCGAGAGATGGTCAGGTCTCAAAATGATGCTAACAGTCCAGCCTGAGGTAGCATTTACTTACCCAGCACCATGATGACAATATTCTGTCACTGAGAAATGGTTATGCAAGAGAAAAAGGACTAAAACATATTTCTCTTTATACATGGGGCAAGGGAGAATAAAGGAGGTAGCAGATAATACACAATTTCTTTATGACATTTTTATGAAGCAATCTGAATCTCTAGAGTTAAATCTAACATACCTCATCTGAGTCCCCAATCTAGGTCCAACTTAGTTGCACACACACACACACACACACACACACACACACACAAAATTATATATAAGTACTTTTGAATACCTTATTTTTTTGGCAAGTGACTATAAGAATGCAAAGATTATATATTATTATAATATTACATGATACAACCATGCTCTCAAGAAACTTATACGCATGTCTTGGTCGAGTAATGATTGGGTACAGTCCCAAGATCCTGGGTTCTCATCCTGGGGCTGGTGGGAACAACCAAGATGAACAACTAAATAAAATAAATAAAAGGCTTCTTCTTCCTCTCTCTTCCTGTTTGTCTGCCTCTGCTTTGCTTAAAAAGAAAAAACTTAGTATAAATGCTTGAGATATTGGAAAAAGCTCAAGACAATAGAAGACAGTGGATCATTAGTGGTCAAAAGCCTGAGAAATCCAGAGTGCTGTGGGAGGATAAAACTCGTGTGTAGGGAGCATTGGAGGTACCTTAGGAAATAGAGCCTCTAGTGTGAACACGGTGCTTGATTAATAGTAGGCGCTCAGTGAATTCACCAGACCTATAACACAACAGAGCAGGACGCAATGGGATCAGATTATTCCTTTCAGTGTCCTGGTGTTAGCTGAGCAAGAACATGTTCCTTGGTTTAATTTAGCTTTTTTTACTGATGAGGAATCTTGAATCAATTTTATTCTAATAGAGTAAATGCATAATTGTATCATTTATAGAATATTTATCTAGAGGTAAGTTATCTTTGCTTCAAACCAACACATCTAGAGGAAAAATTAATTTTATATTCTATTTTTTAGGACTAAATTACATTATTATGGGCCAAGTAGGTGAAGATGGCCGAGGTAAAATCATGCCAAACAGCTTTGTCATGATGTTCAAGACCAAGAATCAGAAGCTCCTGAATTCTCTGAAAAACAAGCAATGTCAACAGTGAACTATGTCCATTTAAACTGAATTGTCATTGCTTTTAAAGATCTAGTTCTTCTCAGTAGGAAAAAAAAAACATCTTTATACAGTTAAATATTGAGCATTCAGATTTACTCTTCACATGATGGAGGTATGAGACCTTTGATATTGCTGATTAAAGTTCTGTGCCTGCACTGAGAGAAGCAGATATCTGGTTGAAGCCCTGTAGATTCAGTGCAGTGATCGGAAACTGAATTGTATCAAGCATGGATAGTTAGGAAACAGTTTATTTATACATCTCTGTAAAAGGATATTTTAGAAATGAATTGTGGGAAGATGTAAAAAAGAGATTCTATAAGTGCAATATTTATAGTGACACTTGTTTTATCTTCAGCCATTTGCTCTGAGGTGTTATATTCTCTTGCATTTTTTAAATCAATGCTTAATAAAATATTTTGAAATGATTATATTTATGATTAATGATTATATAACAGCCATTAAACTTGGTTTTACAAAAAATGAGATGCGGTAAAAAGAACATTCCTTGTTGCTTACACATATGGTTGTCTTTGTATCAAGTTTCACTTTCTAAAAGAGTCAGCATTCCAAGAATTCCAGGACTTAAAGATCCAGTAATGTAAATAAACCATTGTAATCCTTTTCTCTGCAGAACCTGAGAATGTTAGCTTTAGAATGATGTTCCTCAAGAATCTAGTTCAACTTCTTCATTTATATTTGAAACTAAAGCTCAAGTATATTTAGTGACTGCTCCAGAGCATGTATTTCCCAAGAAACAGAGCAGGAAATCAAACTCAGAGGTACTAATTCTAAATCCAGTGCTCTCACTGTTACTAGATGAGGACCACTCTGTCCTACAAGAAAGCCCTCTTGTCCTAACTTTCAGTGTTCAGTCCTTGTTTTCCCAGCTTAAATCATAATTTTTCGTTTTATGTCTTAAGACTAGAAGTGAGCCTAATGCTCCTGTTCTGTTCATCCCCAGTAGATGGAACAGCAGTATCAACGAGAATGCAAAATCTATTTTCACACAGTACTGGAAGAATTGTTGAAGCACTCCCATCATGCATATTAGGTTCCCCTGAAGATTTGGGGGCCTTGGGGGTTCGGTTCAGGACTGTGGAAAGGAGTGACCCACAGAAACGCTTCAAATATCCAAAAGAGTTTATTTTGGAACCTCAGAAATGGGCTGACTCAAAAAAGAGTAAGTCAGCACTGGGTGCCAGGATTCTCAGCTATTTATAGGGTTGGGGGTAGTTGCAGCAGGATTCAAGGTGTGGCATAGCTGAGAGTCCAGAGGTAAATAATCTGCTTAGAAATTCATTAAGATGTTAATAGAGACATAAGTCAAAACAATGAGGATCTTTTTTTAATCAGAAGAGATTAAGAGCACCAGAGGATCTGCCTCTGGCAGCCAGGAGGAAACACAGAGACAAAGACCAATGGAGATTCCTGCTAAAATGCCACTCACACAGCTCTTAGCACAAAATGGTGTCACCTGTTGCAAAGTAGCCAACGAGATCAGAGAGACATTAAAGAGAATTTAGGAGGAGTTTATGAGTCGGCGACCACATGGAGTAAAGCAGACTCAAATCATATGGCCCCGAACCCAAATAATGCAGGGTATTTAGAACTTAGCTTTTTTTTTTTCTTTCTCCGGGTGTCCCAGAGTATGTGCATAAGTGGTTTGCAAAAGTAAAGATCACATTCTAAAGTAGAGGTCACACCCTAAACATCTTAAGTTATCTTGTTTGACATTTAACTTCTTCCTAGATCTCAACAGAGTCACAGAAACCCCTCCAGCCAAAGTCTTACTGGGCAGGTCTAAGGTTTCTGTTTCACCGCCAGAGCATTATCTAGAAAGCGGGGACCCCGGGGCTTTGTGGTTTACAGAGTAACCCAGCAAAAATGAGGTTTCTCTAGTTCCTTGTTTCATTCCCCACTGGTTTTAATACAGTTGAGTTAAATCCTTGACTCTTTTTAGCAGAAACTAGAGTTGTTAACCAAGGGGACCAATTGAATCTATGTTTTTTCTGACCAAGGACCAGTTTTGTTAGCATAGAAGCAACATTTTTCTCCTAGAGCTACACAGAGCCCTCTTTGCTTTAGGAATATGAGAGGACTATTTCTGCTAAGGAGTTTTACAGCTGTGGTTAGGTGGGATTTTTCTTGGGCTTTTATAGGAGGTGTCTCCAGACTCCGGGAAATTCTCTACAGCAAAGTGAGTCTGCTGGCGGCACCCGGATTAATGAGCCTCCACATCATCCATAGCGAGGGGTGGGGCCTGACCGTAGATGGTAAAAGAATGAAGCAGAGATCCACTGTAAATTTAACTGCCCCCCACCCCCCATAACATCTTGTTTGCTTACAATTTTTCCTGTTTCCCCTTGTCTCAGCTCCCAGGTCATCACTTTAGATTCATGCGGATTACCCGAAACACTTACATACATAGTGACAATGGTTCTGATATAGGTAAGAGTCTTAGCTTTAGAGTCTTAGCTTTAGAGAGTTCCCTTGTGGCATATACTTCCATTCCTCTTGATTGAGCTTCACCCTCGAGTGATGGAGCCACGTCGGGACACGATCTACCCTGACGGCTGTGGGGGTGCTTGAGATGACGGTGTTGTAAGGTTTTTCTGGGCTCCGCGAGGAGAAAAGTTCAATCAGACAAAAAGTCGAATATCCAGGGTTTTATTGGGGTTTGCGCACCCGGGCGAGGTTCTCCAGTCTGCAGAATGAGGGCCGGGGAAGTCGCGCCCAAACAAAGGGAAGCGCGATCTTTAAGCAAAAGAATTTTGCGGGCTTCATACGTTGCGATTGGGGATTGGTCCTGTGATTCCAGGTGTGGTTTCGTCAGCTTCCTTTTTCCCGGGTATGGCCGTCATTTTGTCCTTCTGGGCCACCATTTTGTACTTCTGGGCCAGCCTAACATTCCAACCTCTTTGATAGGATAAAGGGGCGCCGTGATCGTTCTGGCTACTTCTTTGCTGAGAGGGGGTGTAGAGGGGAGGGGGTCAGAGGTTGGTGTCGTCTGGCTCAGTCTGGACAGGAGAGTAGGCCCTGGTCTGAAGCAGCATCTGGTGGAAGGTAATCCGGGAGGCTTCATGGATCCTGTCCTGGAGGAATCTCAGAAAGCATGGGCCAAGCATTAGTAATACACAGATTATCAAAATTGGCCCAACAATCGGGGCTAAAGTGGAAAAAATCAGGAAGCGCCACCATGGGGTCTCCATTTCTAGAGGGGTGTAGCCCTTTTTCAACTTGTCTTTAAGATTTTGGAGAGTGTCGACATTTTCCTCTACCAGGCCGCTTTTATGTAAACGCAGCACTGTTCCTGCAAGAAAAGGCATGTTCCCCCTTTTCCTGCTGTTAGGAGGTCAAGGGCCCTGCGGTTTTGCAGAGCGATCTGGGCTACTGAGGTTATTTGTCTTTGCAAAGAGGCTAGAGAGGTGGCAGAGGCATCAAGGGCCTGCTCTAGCTCAGCCCGCAGTTGGTGGGTGGTTTGTAGGCTGTGTGCTAGGGCTGCGCTGCCTATTCCAGCAGCTATCAAAGTGGTGGTGAAGGTTAGACCCACGAGTATAGGCAAGAAGACAGCCCGTTCCTCCCTCTGCCTGGCCAACTTGGCCTCGAGTTCTCCTTCGCCATAATGCATAAGCTGTGGGGTTAGCACAGTCGGATAGTATGGAAAGGCGGAGGAGGAATTGATGGTCCGTAACAACGTCCCATTACACCAAAAAAATGTACCTGGAGGGCTGGTGGTGGTTCTCGAGACTTGCACAGTCTGGTTGCAGGAGGAGGAACTTGTGGCAGCGTAACATACCTCGTGGTCGCCCATCAAGTCCCGGAAGAGTGGCACTTCTTTCATGGTAAAGGATATTGGGGACTTTGAGACAATAAGAGGGGTGGGTATAGGGACTGCTGCAATTGGGGAGCG
>RJWH01010802.1:0-14994 GCA_004363575.1 Solenodon paradoxus | reverse complement strand
TTAAATAACTGTGATTAAATGTTAAAAATTCTAACAATAAAGTTAGAAAAATATAAGCTCAGATGGGTAATTTCTTCAGAGATGAAAGCTATATAAAGGAGCAAATGGAAATTGCAGAAATTAACAAAACACTCATGCACACAAATAACGATTAATCAACACATCAGGGAACTCAAATAGCAGAGGAAAGAATTAGTGAACTTGAAGATAGATCTATGGACATTGCAGGAACAGAAAGGCAAAGAGAGAGAGAAAAACCAAAGGAAGCATTCAAGAGATATAATGCACTCTTAAATAAGTTTTACTTATGTACAATTTGACTTCCATAAGAAAGATGGGAAAGGACAGAAAACTATTTGAAAAAACACTGGCCAAGAATTTTCCAAAATTAGTGACAGTAAAACAGAGATGAAATACGCTCAGAGAACACATACATGCACACACAGACATAGGTATGTCATATTCAAATTGCTGAAAAACAATGACTACTTCCTATTTCAGCTTCGACATATAAACAGCTCATACATACAATGCATACTCATACATAGAAGAAAAAACCCTGAACAAATTGAAAATCAATGACTTTTCTTGGAATAATACAAGTTTCAGAACAAACTGCTATCCCAAAAACTGCAGAGAAAGATTGAATTCAGAAGAGCTAAAATCAGTTTACTGGAATTAGAAACTACTAAAGACATAAACTAGTAAGAACATGTAAACAATAACTTTGAGAAGTTACTGGAGGCAGTGTGTTGACTAGTGTAAGCAAGAAACTCTTAAAAGTTGCCATGCTAAGGAAGCCTGATGCTTTTTGAGATTTCTTCCAGGAATCCCACTAGGTTCTTGTGATAAAGAACTAGGAAAAACTTCTCTCATCTTTCTAGCAGAGGGTGCAAGAAGAAGCCAAGATTCAAGTCTGTGATGTCTATACGAAACCACTCTAAAGACACAGGCTCAAAGGAAATATATAAAGAAATATTTACTATACTAACAACAAGCTAAAGGAAGCTGGAATAGCTATGCTCATTTTAGACAATGTTGAGTTCAAAACAAGAACAAATATCAGGCATAAAGAGAGTCAATACATAATCATAGAATGGTCAATACTCCAGAGACACTTAAATATACTTCATGTGAGCACACCTTACCAACAAAGTGTCAAAATACAGGAGATGAAAACTGATAGAACTGCGAGAATAGACAAGTAGCTACTGTGGTTCAGCACCCATTTTTCAGTAGGCTGAAAAAAAATTCAGTAAGAATATGGTTGACCTGAACAACACTATCAATCAAACCGATCTAATTGCCATTTATAGAATACTCTACCTAGCAAGTGAAGAATACATGCTCTTCCCAGAGCAAGATAGAACACATTCTGGGTCATAAAACACACACATTTAATAAAAATTATGCAAATTATGTTCTCACACAACAATGAAACTAAACTAGAAACCAGTAACAGAATGACACTTGCAAAAGTCTTATATATTTGGAAATTAAACAACACACTACTAAACAGCATATGGACCAAAGGAAAAGCCTCAAGAGAAATTTTAAAATATTTTGAACTAAACAAGTATGAAATTTCAACCTATTAAAATTTGTGAGATACAGTAAAAGCAGGACTTAGAGGTTTATAGCCTTGAATGCGCATATTAGAAAAGAACAAAAGTGATCGTGTATAACAGGTTTACACCCTAGGATACTAGAGAAAGAAGAGCAATTTAAATCTAAGCAAGAACAAAAAGGAAATTATAAAAATTAGGGTAGAAATCAATGAAATTGAAGATAGCAAAATAATAGAGAAAATCAAAGAAATCAAAAGCTGGTTCATTAAAAAAATTAAATAAAGTGAATAAATATTGATATTTTCCATACTAACCAAGAAGAAAAAGAGACAACACAAAACATATCATAAATGATCATATTATTGATTCCAATAAACATACATAAAACTTTCAATTTTGATGATGGGGAGTCTGTCTTGGTTTTAATTTTACAATTCTTTGGACACCTCAAAAGATGAAGAGAAACAAAGAAAAATGCAGGTAACAATTGTCTTTATGACAGTACAAATCAGTTGGAAAACTAATTAAAAAACTGAAAATAGAAAAACAATGAATATTTATTAATACTATTTTGAGAAAACCATTAATTAAAATACAAAAATTTATGTCAAAAATAACTCATCTAGCAAACATTTATTAAGTGCTTATATATGTCTGCTAGCATTAGTATTGCTTCTGTTATAGCTAAGGACATTCATATAACTCTTTCCTTATGAACTTTTTATTATATTACACAAGAGAGAAAATAAAATATGATCACAAATAATAAGAAAATTATAAAAGATATCAGTATTTATTATTGCTGGAAGATGAAACTATTGCGGAAGATCAAAGAGTAGACTGATAGTTACCTGTTGGAATACTATATATGGTTATCAGGGTGTGCCTTATCGTGGTCATTTTTTCAATGAAAAATAGAAGGATATCTTGAGGGATACAGATATCTGTGGGGATGGTCTTTCCTGGCAGGAAAAATATGGTACAGGCCCTACCTACAATTGGAACTTTCTAGGAAAGTTAAGTTCAATGTGGCTGAAGAAATGAGAAAAACAAAAAATTGGGTCAAATAAGTAAGAGAAGCTCAGATCAATTAGGTCATGGTAGAATCTTGTGGGATTTCTTTTACTTTGACTAAGAAGAAGAAGCCATTGAAGAGTTTTGGAAATCTTTCTCAGTGGTGATTCCCTCAATTTTGATCTGAACAAGTAGAAGAAAAGATTTGCTAGCAATGGGGATGGTGACTTTAGGTGGAACAGATTTATAGGGGAAATACCAAAAGTTCCATTTTCAACATGCCGAATTAAAAAAATCTATTAGACATTCAAATCTATTAGTTTATTAGACATGATGAATTTAAGTCTAGCCGACTTCTTAAAAAACGAATAGATTACAAGATAATTAAGAAAATGATATAAACAGAAAGGAAGTATATCAAATGGATTCATTATAGACTAGTAATTCTCCTTTGGAAAAGATAATTAAGAAGTTACTTATAATAGAAAGAAAAAACTAAATGTTCGGAAATATGTGTCCTATGAATTGCTAAAAACCTATGCAAACATAGAAAATAATCATTTTCCTGAAAAGGTTGAATCTAGGTACAATTGGTGATTTTAGGATAATTAATTTATTTTGATACATAAAATCCCAGTGTGAGTTTAGTCATTTTTTGAAAAATGTTATTTGACAAAATAAGTATCTGCATGAATATGGACAGGGCTAACCAAGATGTACCACTAAAAAAATCAAGAATAAAAATCTTTCACATGCCAGATAGGAAACTGTTTGAAAAAATTGCAGTGAATACAAAGGGATGGCTCTGACTCCAAATTCAGAGAAGGATGGAGGGAGAGAGGGAGAGAGAAGCAGAATGGAGAGAGACAGACAGACACAGAGACAGAGGAGTACATGTAGCTAATGAAATATGAATAAAGTCTTATAGTCTAATTAATAGCATTCAACCAATGTTACTTTCCTATTTTTAACGATGCACCATGTTTATCTAGGATGTTATCATAAGGGGAAGTGATTTACAGGAATTTTTTGCACCATGTTCAAATTTTCTTATTAACCTAAAATTACTTCAAAATATAAAATTAATTAATGATCAGAATAATTAGAATAATTATGATCAATTACAATAGTATTAATACAGGGATGATCTCATATGGTCCTCACAACAATCCTATGATTTAGTAAACTGTATTTCTACACCTCAGGATTGTCATGAGTAAGTTCTTCAGAAAGATACAAAGTAACATCAAGCACTGTTTTAACATCTAAAATTTTGAACATATACACATGCACACACACAAATACATACACACAGTTGAAATTCAATGCATAGAAACATCATTACTATATTCTATGAAAGTTCTTTTATGTCTTTAAATTATTTCATTCCTTTAGACTATAACTCAAGCCTATTACTGCACAGATCACAACACTTAGTTTGAAAATCACTAATCTAAAATCAAGTCCACTTGCATGTCTAAGATATAAAATGCTTTTCAGAAAAATGTATATGACATTCCTTTGTACTTACCATTCAAAAATAAAGCAGCCATACCATATCTGTCAGTTATATGATTTTGATATTATAATGTATTTATGTGAAATTGATAGAAGCTAGGGGAAGAGTGGAGGGGACCAAACTACATTTTTTTAACTTCTTGTCTAAAAATTATTATTTCAAAATAATAAGGTTAAAGGTCTCTAAAAATTAAAAGTAGGGCTGGGGATATAAGAATCATGGTGTTTATGGATACAAACTTGTAACAATACGGTCACACCACAGAATATCAGACAGCAATGCAAACAAAAGCAGCAATAAAAACAGAAACCAGAGGACTTGCATAATAATCAATAACTTTCCCAATTACCAAAATTCAGCTGACAGTAATAAAATAGAAAAACAAACAAAATCAAAATGAAGATATGCAATCTAAAATTCTAAGGGATAAACTTATCAGAATTTTCAAGCACATTTATAATAAAAGTAAAAAACCCACTGAAAGATAATAAAATAGATTTGGAAAACAAAAATATAACATAATAGTATAGCACATTATGGAAATAAAAGACTCAATATTGCAAGGTTGTTAAAAATTCATGAATTTACTTATAGTCATTTTGGATTTAAAATTTCTTATATAACATAATATCATTTTGGTAAGTTAATAAAGAGAGGTAATGGTAATAGTGAAAACTAAAAGCAATACATAAGAGGAATAGGAAAAGGAATTAAATAAAAGGGTCCTTATTATTATAGCATTGTAATAATTTAGAAAATCCACTGTTGGCTCAGTCATCAGAAATTATTTGAGAAGTAACTGCAGTACAAACTTGTTTCTTAGCAGAAAATCATTCATAAATATACAATTCAAACCAAATGCTCAAGGCATGCCCTGTGGTCTAAATGGTTAAGTTTGCTTCTTCCAGCCAGCACAGTCCACATACATCCCAAGGATTCTGGCTTTCTAACCAGGGCCTGGGGAACAACCAATATGAATTATTAAGTAAGATAAATAAATGCTTCTTTCTCCTCTCTCTTCCTATGTGCCTGCCTGCTCGCCTTCATTCCTGCCTGCACTTGTCTTTAAAAAAATTAAAATGTGATCAAATTCCTCCAACAGGGATTAAAATTTTAAATTTCATACTTTTTAAGCATTCCAACCATTAATCCATATGGCAATCTCTCTCACACAGATATCGGTGATGTACTTTTATAATGTGATGAAATATGAAAAAAAGTTGCACAACATTCACCATTGTAAAAAAAATCCCAATTATTATTACAGTTTGTGTGTATGTATGAATATGTATTGATTTTCTGAGCATACAGAAAATTTGGAGGAGATGCACTAAGAAATTTACATTGTAAAATGGAGAAATTATATGGAAAGTAACAGCAGATCATTACATTTATTGTCATGTCTTAACATTATGTACTATTTAAAATGAGAAAACATTTCTTTTTAATAGAATACAATTTTAAAAGTAAATATAATGCTCTTAAAAATTAAAGGAGATTTTGCTTAATTCTTCTGTAACCAACAAACAGTACCCTTAGTGCTTTTATAGGAATTATCTTGCTTAATCTTCAAACACACACAAAAAGCATATGGCATAGTTATTAATTCTACACTACAGATTTGTCAAGGTGACTAGACAAATTTACATGAAAAAATTATCACTGAACGTGTTTATTTTATTCAGGTTCATCTTTAAACATAAAGTAAATAAAAATTAAAATATTATCACTGCCAGCATTTGATATCCTATTTAAGAATCTACTTATGAAGCGTTTATTAAAGTTATTCCTATTATCAGCCACCAGTTTTACAAAGTAACATATATTGTACTCAGTCTACCAAATAAGACATAAAATTATTGTCAATCTGTGTATATTTGAATACATACAAGTATATGAACTTTTACATTTTTTGATCAAAGAGAACAATAAGGAAATCTACCACAGTTGGTAATACTTCTTACAAAGAGAGGTGTAAGGCACAGAGGGTTAGCGCAAGTAGGAGGGCAATTGCTAACTTCAGTTATATATCCTTAGATACTTCCATCTGAGATGGTTAAAGGAGCTATTTTGCTATTCAAAATAATAGAGATAAAAAGATAAAAATGACAGAGTCTATAGACAAATTTAATGTAGAAATTTAAAATGTCACAAATTCTAGAAACAGTGAACCAAAGATATTAACCATACTTAATATTAAAATTGGATGAAAGTAACGGCAGTTATGATAATTAAGATTTAAAGACTATTTACATGGCAGGCTGACTGCAGAGTATATTTGTGGTTAATCTCTCTTGAACCTTGTAAAAGTTCTATGATCCAGATGATATTATTAATTCTGAGGATTCATTTTCTCTTGGAAATTGAAGAGATCAAAACAAGCTATTAAATTATCACATTTGCTTCAAAGCCAAAATACACATTTAATTATGTTCTCTTGATATCCTCTTTAGAAGCCAATTATCTATGTATCAGGATGTGATTATCTGGAATAATCCTTTGTATTAACTATGATTAACCACTACTATTCAACTAATTGTCCTTTATGCCTGCAGATCTCAGATGAAACTGAAGTTCTAGACACTATCACAAGCAACCTTTATGAACTGGCTGCCACGTGATTCTGATCTGATCATTTGAAGGTTAGAAGAAGATCCCAGGTCTAAAGAATATGGTGTCAGGAGTGGTTAAGAAGACCCAATCTCTGAAGCATGAATACTGTCTGAGTTGATCTGTATTAAGTACATGAAATTTGATTATTATGATAATGCAGTATATAGCTTGGGAAGTACTCATTGTCTAGTAAATCCAGGAAAATGCAGTAAAGAATGATTATCTTCAGTAAGATAACTTAGTAGGAGTAGTGGTGTAATTGAGTTATAATTTACTTAGAATAAAATGCACCCATTTTATAGTGCATAGTTTAATGATTTTAATAAATTCACAGAGTTGGGAAATAGAACCAAATCTAAATTCAGATTATTTCCTTCACCCCCAAAAGATTCTTTCTGTTTGTAATGAATTTCTGCTCCCACCCTTAGCCCAAGGCAACTATTAATCTACTTTTTGTCCTTTATAGATTTGTCATTTCTGGACACTATCTATAAATGTAATGATATAATAGATGGTCTTTCTGTCTAGCTTTTTTCACTAAGCATAAAGTTTTGAATTTAATCCCTGGTGCGGCATGGATTAAATATGTATGCTAGTACTTCATTCCTTTTTATTACCAAATAGCATTCCAATGGATGCACAGGCTATATTTTGTTTAGTCATTCAACAGTTAAAGGATATTTTACCCAACTTATTATCTCTTATGAATAATGCATTTATGAATAGTTGCATACAAATCTTTGCATAAATGTAAATTTTCATTTCTTGAGATAAATACCTAAAAGTAGAATTGTGGGTTACATGATAAATCAATGTTTAAAATGCAGAAAAATTGCTAAACCATTTTCCAATGTGGCTACAGTGTTTTTCTCACTTGAAACAGCAATGGATGAGTTTCAGTTTCTCTAAGTGCTTGTCAAAACTTGCTACTGTCTGTCTTCTGCAACACTTTACTGGGTGACAGAGTATCTCCTTGTGCTTTTGATTTGTATTTCTCTACTGCCTGATTTGGGGCATCATTTAATGTGATTAGGGCCATTCCTACGGCCTGTTTGTTAAAGTTATTTTCTAATTTTTTGCCTACTTTTAATTGGATTATTTGCTTTCTGAGTGTTGAGTTGAAGGAATTCTAAGTATTCTGGATTAACATTCCTTATTAAATACATCATCGTTTGAAAGTTTTTTCTCTCATTTCATGCATTGCCTTTTGATTTTATTAATGAAGTATTTTGAAGTACAAATGTTTTTAATTGTGATTAAGTATATACAATTTTCCTTGTATCTTTTGTGCTTTTGGTGTCATGGCTAACAAATCTTTGGCTAACTCAGGTTTAAAAAATGTGTTGGAGCACCCTGGTGGCTTAGCAGTTAAGTCAGCAGCTTCCAGGCTACAGAGTCCACATACAGCCCAAGGACCTGGGTTCAAGACTCAGGGCTGAGGTAACAACTGAATGTGAGCAACTGAATAAAATAAAAATAGTGTTTCTTCCTCTTCTCTCTTCCTGCCTGCCTGCCTACTTGCCTTCTTTCTTGCTTATGCTTCTACTTAAAAAAATTAAAATGCAGTGTTCAGTTTTTTCTAAGAATTTCACAGTTTTAAACGTTTCTATTTACATCTATGATCCATTTCAAGTCAATTTTGATAAGTGTGAGTTTGTTTCTGAACTTTCCGTTCTCTTCCATTGATCTGTCAGTACCATACTGTCTTGATTATTATAACTTTGTATTAAATCTTAAAATTGGCCCGTCACTGTAAGCCTTCCAATATTCTTTTTTTTAAATATAATTTGATTCTGTTAGGTCCCCCTGACACTTAAACTGCCTCTGGAGTCTCTGCAAGCCAAAAGGAGAAGCTTCAGGGAAAAAAAAAACAAACTCACCAGAACCTTGATTTTGAACATCCAGCCTCCAGAACTGAGAAAAAAATAAATGTATCTTGTTTAAAGCAAAAAACAGACTAATAGCAGTGAAACTGGAAGAGCTAAGAAAACATTCTGGAAATGTATAAAGTAGTAAGAAACATTCTACCCAAACTCAAGACTTCATATAGTGATAGTAATTAAGAGTATATGCTATTGGCAGAGGGACGAACATGAATAGTGACAACAGAAAACCCAGAATAGCTCCCACACAAGTAGCACAAGGGTTTTTTAAACAGATGACAAAGTAATTCAATGGAGGGAGAAAAGTCTTTTCAACAAGTGGTTTTAGACAAATTAGATAGCCATAGGAAAAATGAAAAGTTCCTGGATGCAAACTTCACAGTTAATACAAAATTAATTCATTATAACCAATAACATACCCATAGCTCACGTAGGTTTGAATTAACTTAATTATTGATCATTATTAAATTACAACATAAATTTGATCCCTATCACTCACTCATTAAAAAGTTTCTTTTTTATTATACTTCGTGAGTAGTTAAATTTTATTTTAATATAAAACATGCAATGGAAATTGCATGAACCTACAATATTCACAAATATATCTTGATACCTTGTTTTCATGCCAACGTATTTCTATGTAATTTATAATCATTTATGCGTATTACTAATATGGAAAATGATTTGCTTACAGTATGTCCTAATGTTTTCATTTAGATTTAAAACTTGTACTGATTTAGTTAAGACATCATGCCTATTTAAGTAAAGCATGCTTATTTTTTGAAAAATTTAGGTAAAAATGGTCAGAAAAATTGCCACTAAATAGCATGGTCAAATATTTCATGGGATATACTTATACTAAAATAGTATCTATTGTCTACTTAAAATCCATATGAAACTGAATATCTGCTATTTTTGTAAAATATGACAATTCTACTATTGAATAATAAAGATTTATGAAAACGTATACATATTTGTGGGTCAGCAGCCATAAAAAACATTGCAGTGATCCTGATAGTCCCAAATTGTCCTTCCAGTTAGATGAGAGAAGCGCTTCCATCCCTGTCTCTCTGCTCAGAAGATAGAATATTCCGTATGTGGTGGAGGGCAGAATGTGTTGACATATCTGAGGAATGGGGAAACTGAACATATGGGGAACCTACACACATAAGTTTGTTTTAATTCGTAAAACAAAATTGATTCAATAAAATACTAACAAGTTTTTTTAATTTAAAAAGAACATATTAGTATTTAGACCAACTAACTACCAGGTATTGTGAACAGAAAAACCAGAAACAGCAGAAGTTCCTATTAAATTCAAGTACAAGGCAGAAGAGTGCACACTTTGGGAAAACACAGAAAAAACAACTGAATGGAATATTTTAAAGTTAGTAAAACGTCACAGGTATTGCATTCAGATAAGAGAACAAACAAAAGACCCTAACTAGTATAAATAGAGTCAGTTTTTATAGGGACTTGTGTGTAGAAAAGCAATTTGTCTTAGAGAGCTAAGGAAGAAACAATCAATATTTTCCCCTTGTGTCTTGCTCAGAGTTAAGAGGATTATAAATTTGCTTTCATCATTTTGAGACTTGAAATGAAATATCATAATAGAGGATTTCTAATTTGAGCACATTAGTTGAAAGTCACTTACCTTCCTTCTCTTCTGCCATTCACAAGGAGAATAAGGTAACAGAAATGTATACCTCTTATATCAAGTGAGCAGCATCTGAAAAGTTGTGCAATGAAAAGCTCTTAGGGTTGCTGGGTGCAGTGGCTATAAGGCAGGAGCATGGCCTGACTTGGCAGACAGAGGACTTGGTAATGTACACGTCTTGAATTTGAGGAGAAGAGCCTAACGTGAAATGAATGGATGACTGCGAGCCATGATGGGAAACATGCACAATGGTAGGAGATGTGCTTTTGTTCTGGGAAGCACAGAGCAATCACATAGATAAGAATTATTAGCTTGAAGAAATATTTCAAAAGAAGCAAGAAATGGAAAAAGACTATTTGAATTGATATGCTATGATCTGGACAATAAAAGCCTCAGCGTGAGAAATGAAAATGCAGAGAAAAAGGTATTTGTAAAACCAATGCAGATAAATTTCTCAGGCTTAATGAAACATTCAAGTAAGAAAATGGAAGACATTCAGACTACACTAAAAGGGGGAAAATAAATTATAGCACATTCAGAGACACATTAGACTGAATTTTTTTCTAAATGACAAAGGAATGGAGGAAATTCTGGAAGCTTACAGCAAGACACAAAACAGAAATGAGACTTAAACTTATGCAGTGATAGACGGCAATTATTTCACAATAAAATTAGAAAATAAAAAAACTACATAATACCAGAGTTTTGAATTGCAGCACATGATGCAAGACATTAAAGGAAAAGAACGTAAAATGTAGCATCTATATTTATTCACAGTCATTGAAATACATTTATTTTCCTTGAGAAATTCCCCTTGATAGATATTCTAGTTATTGCAATAGTCTGAATACAACCATCTCCTTGAATGCCATGTTCATTCTCTCTTCAACAAGAGAATTCTATAAGTAATTGATGGAGGCAGAGGAGAGCACTAAGAGATCCTGACCTGCAATGTGGTTGCAAACGGGGCCTCAGCTGATTCCATGGGGGTCCCTAGCTGGAGTGACCCCTCAAAGTTGTCCCAAATTCAGGAAAGTTGCCACACCTTTGTATCCCAGGATCAGCCAGTCATCCAGCCCCTGGGAGAGGATGGAGCTGAAGGACAAGCAGTTTCCTGAAGCTCATGATGAAAAAGTGAGGAAAAGCAGCTGTGAGCCACCACTACTCAAATTGCCCGGTATCCGGGGAATGTGTGCGCACCAGGATTCTGAGCCTAGGTCTCCACTCCACTGATGGGAACCAACGCTGCCCTCATTCTACCCAACACTCAAGGAAAATGCCTGCCTCCCCGTCTCCCTGAAAGTCAAAATGCCATGAATATCAGTGAATTTTCTAACATGCACATTTATTGTCTAAGGAGATTCATTTTACAGTAACATGAAATGAGAAATCAATGTGAATAATAGGGTCAACCACATAGCAAGACAAAACAAATGTTCTTGATATAGTTTAATTTGCAGAAGAGGGGAGAGAAGAAAGGGGGTGGAAAACGGAAGGAGAGGTGAGGAGGAGAAAAGGAAAAAAGGAATAAGCAAAGGAGGCAGGGAGGAAAAAGGGAGAGAAGAAGAGGAAAGGAAAAAGCAGAGAAGAACAAAGGAAAGAGGGGGAGGAAGAGAAAAAAGAGGAGAGGAGAGAACAGACAGCAAAGGAGAGGAGAGGGGGAAAGGAAGGAGAGGGGAGGGTGAGGAAGGGAAAGAAGAGATGAGAGGAGATAACAAAGGAAGTTAAAAAGAGGAGTTAGGGGAAAAGAGGTGTGATTGGAGGTGAAGAGGAGAAATAATATTTGTTGACTATTACATAATTAAATTATTATTAAATAAATAATATCAAGCAGAGTTAGTTGGGGAACTATCAGGCTTGCATTAAGTGCTTTTAAAGGAATGAAATCAAATATTCCTTACTGTACACCTATTTATTGTGCATTATATAAATATACTGCATACAAGTATAATTATTCTATTCTAACTTTTAATTTAATTGTAAGGAAAAACCAACACATGTAAAAATAGTTTTTCATATTGGAACCTGGCAAAAATTGATAAGGGATGATTATAGCTTTGTTTTTAGGTTTAACTAAGTACTTCATATCTATGCTTTCCTAGTAAGAACCCACCTACTGGGCGGTAAGTACTAGGGATAAGCCTCTTAGAGGCTCAGTTTCATCCCCAGGGTTTAATTACAATTCTTTTTACAAACATGTCTCCTGCCTGTGGATTTCAAGCTGCTGCCCAGGCAACCCTGGGGGAGCTGGCAGCAGGGACCCTCCCAGTGACAAGCATGTGGAAGAAGGTCCCTATTATGTCAACCAAGAAGCTGCCAAGCCAAGTGCAAAGAGGAGGTACAGGGATGGGAGCTGGGGGCCCACCCCAGCGAGGCTCCTGTATCGACCATGTGCGGCCCCACTGTCTGTGAAGATGGCTTTCTCCAGGTTGAAGTCTTGCAGTGCATGGCACGTGAAGGATAAAATTCTCCCCCGACAATCTCAAGAAGTCAAGACACTCTCAGAGAACCCAAAAGATCATTGAGCAGGATGGGCAGCAGGGAGAGAGGTAGGCTCTCTGAGCAATGGGCCCTGAAACAGTCCTGCAGGACAGAAAGGAAGGAAAGCAACATCTTACTAACAAGTCAGAGAGCCCGCAGAACATGCCTGAAGACACCAGCAGTGCTGGCAGGAGGGTGTCAAAGGAGTGACCTCAGAGGGGCCCTGGGTGGTGAGTGGCCTGGACTCGGGCAGGACTCTCTGCTGACACCCACGGGAGGAGTCACTCCAGGCCAGATGGCGCCAAACACGGAACCATACACTGGTGAGAAGCTTCTTGAATGCACCCAGCAGAGTAATGAGGAACACTTGTCACAGAGTGTGTGTGTACAATGACTGGACGGAAAATGCCAAGGGGACACTTGGGTGTTGACAATTATCAAGGGATCAGAACCAGAAGTGCCTCTGACCGTGGACAGAGCGGATGTTTGTGGGAGAGTCTCGGGGGAACAAGTGAAACCCAACATCTCTCTGAAATTCTCAGAACAATTCCAACAATGTTTCTGCAAACAGGACTAACAGTGGGACTTGAAAACATGCAGTTTCAGAAGCTCCCCGGGGAGGCTGTCGGGGGACGGTGCTCGGTGCTGAGTGCAGGCGGTAGGAGAAGACTCCCGGTCTGGCCTGCGCGCTCACAGCTGGGAGCACCGGGAGGAAGGCCAGCAGACCAGCCAATCACACGTGGCTTTGCGAGGGGGCGGGGCAGCAGAGGAGCTCTCCAGCAGAGCGCTCCCGTTCTGCATCTTGTCTCTGTGGCATTTCCCAGCTTGCAGAAGCGATGCTTGTGTAAAATGTGAATGAAAATACTGCAAAGTACCTATGAACTCACTTTGTGCTCTGCCAAGTCCCTCAACCCTCTGTCCCAAATTCAAAGTCTCTTGTCTCTCAAAGACAGAGAAGGCCCTCGAATGACACTATCAAAACGCCAAGAAACTGTATAAATAAAGCTAGAAAATGCTGCTGGGAAGAAGGAAAGCAAGAGCCGATGGCGATATCCACATTCCTTTATGACTAAGAGTTGAAGATGTTCGTTTGTGTCTCATTTGCAGTTGAGGGGACTGCGGTGGACTCCCCAACCGTGTGACACAGGGGCAGGGCTGTCCCAGAGAACTTGCTGCAATGAGGGGGATGCGCGACATCCCAGCTGCCCACTATGGCAGCCACCAGCACATGTGGCTTCTAAACACTTGAGACGGAACTGAATTTATTTAGTTTAAAACAACTTCCGATTCAGAGTCACTTGTGGTGAGGTTGGCTCTGGGGATTTCATTTACAAAATGAAATGAAGGAATAACGGGAGACATTTCTCAGAGCAGATCAGAGTAGATACTAAAATGGAATTATCTACCAAACGAAAATTGGACAGTTTTGGATCTAGAATTGAAAAAGTACTCAGATCAAATGTTGCTGGGAAAATCAGACATTCGTGGAAAAGTTGAACTGTTATTTAAATCAGTTCCCAGTTCACAGTACATTTTACGCAGGTTAGAACACTGAATTCTCAAACGGAATAGAAGCTACATCTCTTGATCTAGAAGGACTTCCATAGCTTACTTTAGGTGAGAAAAAAATTAGCAACGTTAAAATGCACAGCATGATTCCTGCTTTTAAAATGAAACAGTTGCTAAAGCTTACCCATGAATGGACAGAGGAGGGGTCTCAGACCGCCAACGGGGGAAGAGTAGGCCAGTCCTGCAGAGGCCAGATGTCGGGGTGGAGGGGACTTGGGGTATGTGTGCGCGTACAAATGTTCGTGTGCGTGGATGTATGTGTGTGCTCGTGCGTGTGTGCGTGTACACATGTATGTACGTGTGCATGGGTTGCGTTCACGCACCCATGCACAGCGTGGTAAGTGCTTCTAGCTACTTCCCTGATTGCTCCGGGCTAACAATGGACGCCCTCTGGGTGCGGTGGGGGGAGGCTGAGGCCCTAGGGCTTCTCCACCACTTTTGAAATCTGTGCTTTCTCGGGACATTTGAGCAAAGACAACTCCTTCAAGCAAAACCACTGGATGCAAAATCTGTAGGGAAGTGGGTGTCCTTTCTCTGTGATACAACCCTTCCCACCTCCCACTTTAATTTTTCACAGATTGAGGCAGAACCATGCCTGCTGCTGAGAAGGACTGCCACAGTGAGATTCGGGGCAAGCTTTCTCCATGGCAGCCCTGATGCTGGCCCTCCCAGCTTCTCTTTGGGAAGCTT
>RJWH01010801.1:0-14998 GCA_004363575.1 Solenodon paradoxus | reverse complement strand
TCCCACTTACACAATACAAGACATTAAGTTACTGGGGACGTGATTAGATTTTTGACTTCTGATTTTCAGGCATGAATGATCTCACTTCTGTGATTGCAAAGAAGTGCATAGTTACTAGTCAAATTTTTTTGATAGAGAACAACACTCTCTGGTGATCTCCTTTGGCACCTCCTACCATAATCTCTCTCTCTCAGGGACCGTAAAAGCAATATGGGTTTTCTGCTGACAGTTATATTTTTCTAATTATGCATCACATAAATGAGAACATAATAACAGGGTGCTCTTACGGAGCTAATATGCTTTTTGTGAGACTGAGAAAAACTCATGATTTACCATCACCTGACTCCAATGTCACCACTTTACCTTGTATTCCACAATAGTAATTTCCTATTTCTCAGGTCACAATTTTCCAGGTCAAAGTCTCCAGGTCCCTTTGAGTTCTAGTATTACTTTTTAAATAGAAAATTCAATGCAGAAATAAAGGCAAATAAGTATGTAAGCAGGAAGAGAGAGGTAGAAGCACTTTTTTAAACTAGTTGTTGACATTGATTGTTCCCCTCAGCTCCCTGTCTTGAACCCTGGACCTTGGGATGGATGTGGGACTGCACCCAGGTATACTAGACACGTCCTGAGTCCTAGCATTCTAATAAAGATTTAATTAGTTATATCTGAAAATGGAAGGAGAAAATAAGGGGACAGTAATATAGGAAAGAAGGAAGAAAATAAAGAAAAGGAATGAGTGATTAATTGCAGCTTTAGTCAATTTCCATAATGTGATTTCTCTCATCCTGTCCAGTTTCAGATACTATATGCCTTCACTAAACAGAATTTAGATGAGATGGACAACAGACCTCCCCATGCATTAATAACAGTTGACCACTCCCAGCACACCAGTGCCTTTGGGTTAGGTTTGGAAGAAAATATTAAACAAACATTCATTGCAGTTTTACAGTCATCTCCCAAGGCTAATTGGTACTATTATTTGAAGATCTGGGTCAGTCTGAGAACCAAGTCAGAGATTGTGATTCCTCATTTTGTTGATTCATATCCAGCTTAAGTTTTCGTAAGAATTAGGAGTTTACTTTCTCACAATACACATTGGAATGGACCTTAGTAAGATGACCACCATTCTGTTTTTCATGGGGGCACCATAATCAATTTGCCATTTCCAGAAAACCCTTTGGTTCAACCAGTTTGTATTGGAATGATTGTCTATTCCATTAATTATGAACACCATACCTCAGATGGCTTAGTAATGCTTACATGACCCTTTTAGGATGTCAGTCTCCCACTGAACTCAGCATGATCCCATTTCAATTTCAATCTTTGCTCTATCCATATCCAGACCGTCATCATCTTTTCCGAATGAAACTCATTATACATTAAGCAATAATTTCCCACCATTCCCTCCTGAATTATACGTATTTTATATTCTGTCTTTATGACTTGGGCTTTATGACTTTGACTTCCTCAATCCCCCCACCAATGCAGTTGTGTAATACTCATACTTTTGTGTCTAGATTGTTTTACTTAGCATGTTTTCAACTTTCATCTCTGCTACAGAATATGTAAGAATTTAAGTTCCTTTAGGCTGAATAATATTCCATTGTATATATTCATTTTGTTGATCCCTTAATCTACTGATGGACTTTTAACTTGTTTCTATGTTTTAACTTACTAGTATTTGAATAATGCAGTCAAGAACATTGGTGTCTGTCCATGAAATGATGTTCCTCCTCACTTGTTATTAGCTAAATGCCATTCAAAACAACAATGACAGATAACCTAACACCTGTGAGATCAGCTCTTCAACAGACTGGAGACAATAAATGTTGGAAAGAATGTGTAGAAAAGGGAACGCTTTACATTGTTGGTGGAAGTTTCCATTGCTGAAAACTTTATAGTGGGGTATGGAAATTACTCAAAAATTGAGAATGGAAATTCCATATGATCATATCACCCCACTTCTGAGTATTTACCCTAAAAACACAACAATAGGAATTTACAGATGTATATACATGCTTGTTTATTGCAGTACTATTTAAATAGCCAAGAATTGGAAACTATAGGTCCATCATCAGATAAATTGATAGAGATAATATGGTCTACACATACCATGGAATACTACACAGCCCTATAAGAGATGAAATCCAATCATTTTCAACAACATGGATGGAAATAGAAGGAATTTTGCTCAATGAAATAAGTCAGAAGGAGAAAGATAAATACCAAGTGATCATATTAGTATCAATTATAAAGAAAAAAGGCAAATAAATGAACAAAAGAAAACCCAAGCCTTGGACATTGATAATAGAGCTGAGGTTTCCAGTTGGGTAGGAGGCAGGGTTCCAATGAAGAATGGTGAAGAACTTTTGGTCAGTTGGTGGAGGGAATAATGTGTTATTATATATTTGATTAATGGTGAACCTACCTATATGAGTTTAGATTATTTTGTAAATCAAATATATCTCATTAAATATTTAAAATGTGGTGTAAGAGTATCCGTTTTTGTCCTTGCTTCCAATTCTTACTGTGTAAGCTATGTATGCACTAGAAACTACTGAATCACATGGTAATTCTACGCTCAATGTTTTGAGTTCGATGAACTGTTTCCTATAGCAACTGACATTTTCTATCCTCATCATAAAGGCACCAGGTTTCCAATGATTCCACATCCTCACTAATATTTATTGTTTGTTTTAATTTTTAAAATACCCAAGATGTATAAACTGATATCGCATCATGCTTCTGATTTTTTTAATTGAAATGAACCTGTATACATAATTTCAGTTTCAGGTGAACAACATAATTCCTTGACATTTGTATACATTACACAACAATGATCATAATAAACCTAGTTACCCTCTTTTCTGAGAAAATTTACAATACCTTATTGTCGATTACGGTCCTCATGCTATACAAAATACCTCATTAGCTTGTTGATATTGTAGTTGGAAATTTGTAAATATTGTTCCTTATTTATTTTTCCCACTTCCTAACTCTTCTTCCCTCTGGTAAACATAAATCTGTTTTTTTCTATGATCTTTATTTAGATTGCTTTGTGTTTTAGATTCTGCATTAAGTAAACCAGAATTTGTTTTTCTCTGTCTAACATATCAAATAGCATAATACCCTCAATTTTCTCCATATTGCTGAAAATGGCAAGATTTTATTCATTTTTTCATTTCGAATAGTGTTCCATTGTTAATATAGTCATGTATTGCTTAGGTCAGCAGTGAACTGCATATATGGTGGCTGTTTCAATATCTTATATCCTACCGATGCTGAGACTTTGTAAAGTTTAAGTCTTTTACATCAGCAATAGCTTCATGTATCTTGGGTCTAAAAATATCATATTTATTATTCTCCCAGAGAGCATCATTTTGCCTGGTACTTGATTTAATCTACCCTTATTTTATCATTTCCCCTAGGTTAAAAATATCTAATCCTAATACAAGCAGGTTCAATGATTGATCTGGAAGCAAAATTTAAAGACTTAAGGACTATAAAATGGAAAACCAGTGATGATTATTTCTCCTCAGTCCAGTCAAACACATCCATTCCACCATAGCTACAATATTTTTTTCAAGGAAAGGTATAGGCATGAATGAAGGAGAATAGTTGTTCACATGGGTTGTTATCCCCAGTCCTGTGTCTTGAATCCTGGATGTTGGAATATAGATGCTAAGCTACCAGGGTACACTCATAGCTACAATCTTGATGAAGAACAAAATCACAACACCATTAAAGCATGTGCTTCCTTGAAATTCATGATACTTACAGAAATGAAAGAAGAGCCTGTGTCAGATACGGAGAAACTTCTGATGAAAACCAGACACCAAAATATAATATTCTCAGCACCATGATAATAAGCATGACCAAAGCAAAAACTGCAATTGTGAAAGAGAAGGCTGGATATGACTACAATGCTGAATTTACTGCTCAGGAATATTGAAAAGCAACATTTTTCTATCTAGTTCAGTATCAACTACATCTGCCTGTCTTGAGGTAATGACCTTTTATAGGAGATGAAACATCATTCAACTTTGTGCTGTCTGGGTTGTCAATCAAATCTTTGTGATGGTCTAAGCAGTCTGATTGATTCTTTTTTAAGGAAAAGTAAGGCAGGCATGGTGAACAGAGGAAGGTAGGCAGGAAGAGACAGGAGGAAAATGCATTTCATTTATTAATTGTTCATCTTGGTTGTTTCCCCTGGCCTTTCGACAACATTCTCTGAGAGCACCTTTAGTGTTCAGATGTATGGCAAACTTGAAGGCTGCCCTTCAGGAGATGATAAATCATACTCTGTGGACTGCATGTACCTGTGGGCTCTAGAGAGACAGAGGGAAAGTGAAGGATGATGGTGTGCCCAGCACCTATATGAGATAGTGGAAGAACACAAAATGGCTCCCTGGAGAGAGTCCCAACCTGCTCTTAATCCTCTGAGAGATGTTTTCAGATTAGCAAATGAATCTCTGTGGCAATAGTCTAGGTGCTTAAATACTGATGCATTTGCTCGGTGTCCTGACATGAACAGTTTGCCCACAAGCCCTGTAAGAACAATATCTCAATTCCCTAACATGCGTGTGAGTCTCCTATAGCTGAACCCCATGGGATTTATTTATTTTTCATAATTATTCTTTCTGAAGGAACATAGCATTGCAACATTATGCAGGTTTAAATTATGCTTCACTCATTGTTTTACTCTTTCTTGTATGAAGGAAAGGTACAGTTAAGAATGAAGGCAGACAGGCAGGCAGCAAAAGAAATGAGAGGAGGAAGAAGCATTTTTATTTTATTTCCGTTTTAGCAGTTAACATTAATTGTTGCTCCCCAACTCCATCCTGGAATGGAACCCTGGGGTATGTGGCCTGTGTCCTTTGAAGGCAATAGACCTAACTGTTGATCCACCAGGGGGCACCTTCATGCATTGTTCTTCAAAACCAGACATTTTGGAAGTTCTGTTTCCAGGGCTGATCTTAAAGGTTGCAATACCTGAAATGAGGTATGACTCTTGCTTCTCAGGGAGAAATTCTTTATTTGTGAAATGGAGCCCAATCATGCATTGTCATATTGGAGGTGGGGATTTTGGTGATGAAATCATCTCTGACTCTCTACCCATCTCTATCTGCTTTTAAAAATTCTTTTGTTGTGAAGGTACTCTTCAGCTAGTTGTCATGACCTTTCAGAGGGAATTGTTTATGTATAGCTGTAGATTCGGGGTGTTCATAGGAGAAGCGGTGTTCAGGACCTTTCTCCATCACCATCATGTGACAAACCTTTAGATAGATGAAGGAAATGAAGAGAGAAAAACCACATTACTAAATTTGAAAAGTAAGAACACTACTATCGACAATACAGAAATAAAAATGATTTTAAGAGAATACTATGAACAATTAAACACCAACAAATTAACTAGAAACAATAGATGATTTCCCAGAAATACAGACACAACCAAAGCAGATTTTATAGTGAATAAGAAATATCAATAAAACTAGAATAAGTACAGAGATAAAGGTCAGATCTCCATATCTACACTTGTGAATTCTATCAAACATAAATTTCTATCAATTCTCAAAATTTTCCAGAAAAGAATAGAAGGAATAATTCTTAGCTTATTTAATGATGTTAGGATTACCCTGATATCAAATGAGGCACAGACATAACAAGAAAAGGAAATAACAGATCAAGATCTTTGCTAATATACAGACATCATCCTCAAAAGGCAAAATAAATACATTAATAGATAATAGTAATAGAGCAAATAGGAAAACCATAGTTGAGAAAAATTGTTTACAAATGAAATAGGTAATTGGGGCTTAACATCATGGGTATATAAGGAACTTTGAATCTCAAAAATTAAACCAAGCAACCTTATTTGTCTTCATTTCTCTGACTTAAGTCACCTTAAAAACCTGTCTACCCATGTTGAAAATGACAAAATGTCCCACTTTCTTACAGCTGAGTAATATGTATTTTATAATATTATTACATGTGAAGAATATTTATTATATATCACATTGCTATTCATTCAGTGATGGACGTGGTTTGTGTCCATATTTTTACTACTGCTAATAATCTTGTAATAAACATGGAAGTGTATATATTTCTTCAACATGATAGTTTCATTCCTTCGGATATATACCCAGAAGTAGGTTTGTTTGATCACATCTTTTCAAAATTTTTTGAGAAAACTTCATGCAGCTTTTATAGTGGCTGATAGTTTACATTCCCAACAACAGTGTACATGATTTTATTTTTTTCCATGTCCTTGTTAGCACCTGGCATATCTTCTTTCATGACCATTGCTTTTTGAGCAGGTATAGTGTGATATTGTGTTTTGGTTTCCATTTTCCTGATGTCTAGTGGTGTAGCAACTTTTTATGTACCTGATGACCATTATATTTATCTTTTGGAAAAATGTCTATATAGTTTCTTGCCTATTTTTAAATTGGATTGTTTGTTTTTGGCCATTGTGTGAACCATTCCTATATTGGATATTAATCCTGTAATGTCATATATTTGAAAACATGTATTCTCTCTCAGTAGATCGTCTTATCATTTTGTTGACTGTGATGCTGTAGGATATCCCTTGGAATATTAAAGAACAGAGCTCATAAAACAAAGAATAAGTGGTGGTTATCTGGGACCAGGGAGTGTGGGATAAGATGCATATTGTTTTAAATTACAAATTGCAATTAGTGAATAATTCCTAGCGCTCTAACACACAGAACAGGGAAAATAGACAGCAGCATTTTATTATAGTTTACTATAATTTACTAAGAGACTGTATTTTAACTGTTCTAACCACTACAAAGCAATTACAATAATGTGGTGTGATAGAGGTTAATTATGGTTACAATAGCAATCATATTACCTCATATTAAGATCTCAAATAAAGATGTTGAGTGCCTTAAATTCACCCAATGTTGTATGGCAAAAATATTTCAATAAAAATGGTATTCTGTGGCCTATTGGTTTAGTACACCTGGGAGCAGTTCCACATACATCCCAGGGTCCAGGTTTCAAGGTCTGGGGCCAGGGTGAACAACAAATGTGAACTAAACAAAAATTAAATAAATGAAAGCTTTGCCTTCTCTACTCCCTTCCTTCCTATTTGCCTACTCATCTTGATTCCTGCCTGTACCTTTCCTCTAAAAAGTTTTTTAAAGGATAAAATAATTAACCTTACATAAAAATGGATAAAAGTTTTAGATAAATAAGAGATACAATTAGCCACTCAGAATATGGAAAAAAAAAGTTCCATGTTAGTAGTTCTAGGGGACTCACGTTCAAATTCACAATAAGATACCACTTCCAAAACACAAGAATAGCTACTATATTTTTAAGGAAAATAGATATTGCTGATGACACAGGGAAATTATAACCTTTCTGCTTTGTTTATAGGTATGTAAAATGGTAGAGTTGTGGGTAAAATGTTTTAAATTCTTCATATAGTTAAGTAAATATTACCATCTAAACAGACAATTCCATTTCTAGCTCTCTGCAAAAATAATCAAAATGTGGATAAAACAGTTACTTGCATGCAAATACTCATAGAGTTATGATCCACAACAGCCAAAATTGAGTAACAAAAGTAGTGTGTCCAGTGTTTAATAGAAAAACAGAATGCTTATTTATGTATCCACTGAATGGAATACAAGAATGATGGTCTCATCATGCAATGTGGAGGAACCATGAAAACATGATGTTAAATGAAATAAGTTAGATAAAAAAGACACATAATACATTATTCCAATTATATGTGTTAGCCATAATAGGCAAATTCATAGTGACAGAAACTATCTAGACATACCTGGGTTTGGACTGGGGGAATGTAAGTTTCTGTTAAGTGATTGAAATGTCTGGTAATAGTGATGAAGGTTGCACAAAAGTGGAAATAAACTTAACACCACTGAGAGTAAAAAGTGAACTTTTGTTTTATAACATCTAGGAACATAGGGTAGAGATAGAACCATGTCTTAATATCCTCATTTTATGATTTATAAACCATTTTCATAAAGAAATGATTTAATAATCATAATCAAATAAACATGGAAAATTCTTAGAAACAATTGAGATGTATAATCATTTTCTCTGAAAATTGGAAGTAGAAGGAAGTTTGACATCCATCAGCAAGTCTACATGTTTTCTTAGTGGGAATATGGTCAACTGAAAGCCAGCATTCACTCCTCCCATTTTGGTATGTTTTTGAATTGCTGAAGATGGTCTTTGGGAAAGTTTATTTCTGAGTCTCATTAGCATCTATAATTTTTGATGTGAATCCTGTATAGCGATTAGATAATGACACAGGATTTTCAGATGGAACAAATGAAGCACATGCCATATTTAATCCACTCTGCTACCAGCAAGGTTGGGAAAGCATTGGCTTGTTTGGAAGAAGTGGAGGTAAATTTCCACGTGAGTTTGAAAATGCGGAGATGCACATCCTTTGTTCCACAGAAACAATAACAAAGTGAATCTTGAACCAACACCCAAGGCATGTATAATGCTAACTGTATTGTGTAGTATAGTCAGAATCAAAAATTTCATTTATGTTTTCCTAATTTCACTACTTCTTTGATGGTAGCAGAAATGTCATCTTTCTCAGTGGGCCTCATTTTCGGTGTTCTTAGTACTCAAAGAACATCACCATTACTCATTCAGTGGTTGCAAAATACACTTGCAACATGTATGTTCAGCATACTTAAAGTGGTTTCTATTTAGGGAAAACAACACAGGTGCACCCTGGTGGAGAGGGGTTTGAGTGAGCTCAGTACACATACATTACTAAGTCCTGTGTTTCTAATCTGGCATCACTGAGAACAATCAAGATGAACAACTGAATAAAATAAATAAATGCTTCTTCTTCCCTCTTATCCTGCCTGCCTACTTCTGTTGTCTTTATTTCTGCCTGCATCTTTCCTTTACAAAAGAAAACAAGACAAGAAGACTATTTTCTGTAAGTTAGAGAGCAAGATGCAGGCCTTCCATCTGCACATTGCTATCTCATGTTGTTTGATGTGAGGGCAATGATGCTGTTCTCTCCATGAGATCATGGCATGTAGGTGGTCCATGAATACCAGGGGGAAATTCCATTTCACCATATCTCATCTTACACTTACCCCAAAGGAATTACCTATCAAAGGAATGATAGACTGGCTTCCGTGACTGTTGTAAATCCATACAAGAAACATGGAGTAGCTTGATATTTTTGATCACGTGGAAGAGATTAAAGAAAGAAAATGACAAGAAATGATAGATACTAAGATCAAGGAACAATTCATTTACCAAGACACTTATAAGACTACATGTCTGCTACCTCAAGGCAGCCATGCTGATTGGCTATAAATCAAGAGCTTGACTCTACATTTGGATAAATTACAAAATGTACTGCATTCACTCCTGGTTAGAAATCTTATGTAAAACTCAAGGCACTTGAAAGCATCCATGAGGACAACTAAGAATATCTGGGAATTAAAATACTTTTCTTTATAAAGGTAAATGCGACCATCAATGTTTGTCTAGGAGTCTATCTGACCTATCTGGTGAAAAACTTTGTGACTTTTCTAAAGATCCTGTAATGACTTTACCTTAGATAGGTTTACACTCTATGAATACTCCATATCTGACCCTTGTTATCACCTCCAACAAGATCTAAACTTATATCACAGGTCTCCTTAGAGAGAAGTGCAAAGTATGAATAAGAAGTCTTAGATACACTGATCATATACCCATAAGCCAAAAGTGGAACACTGAGATGGCAAATATGGGATAGGTTTCTGTGCTGGAGACTAAGGGGAGGTGATAAAGTGGAACAATCCAAGCAGGAGAAGAGTAGTCAGGCCAGGAGCAATTGCAATGGATAGTAATTGAGGATCACATAATGATGAATTATGGCCCAATGGGACTTCTTACAAATGGCTAGGACTCGTGCAAGGAATTTTGGCATCTTAGGTAAAAACAATGTATTGCCCCCATTTGCCCCACTCTAAATTTCCTGCCAAAAATATAGGCTACCTTCACCATCTGAGTGTCAGAACTGGCCAATAATCCTCACTGTGCCAGAGATAACCCCAATAGTGCCAGAGATAATTCTACAATGCCAGAGATAACCCACACAGTGCAAGGATTAACATGTACAGTGCTATAGAAACCCCCATAGTACTTACCTGCATCTCAAACAAGCTGTGCTGTTCTGCTCGCTTTGAAGAAACAGGTGCACATGGGGTGGGAAGGGAATACTCCCTTCTTCCTCACAGGAGCCAAGAATAGTAGTAGAAGTCACAGCCTGCTGCAGTCAGCTCTGGTAAGGGGCATCATTAATGTGCAGATGGAAGGCCTGCTTCTTGCTCTCTAACTTACAGAAAATAGTCTTCTTGTCTTGTTGTTTTCTTTTGTAAAGGAAAGATGCAGGCAGAAATAAAGGCAACAGAGGCAGGCAGGCACGATGAGAGGGAAGAAGCATTTATTTATTTGCATTTATTTATATACTTCCTTTTAGGCCCCTTCTAGGGACAGGGTGTTAGCTAACTCAACTGCCCCATTTTCCCTGTGTTAAAGGCAGCCTTAGTTTATTAAAAATGGGACAAAATTGACATTTATGTTAAAATAACAGGACATTTAGGAAATAAGAAAAAATGGCACTTTTCCATTTTAAATGGCATGTTAGGTCAGCCTAGGATCAGCTATTCAAATGGTTGCAGAATGTTTCTAATTTCTTCTAGAAAAATTTGGAAGACAGATATGCGAATAAATTCTACTGAACCTCCTTCATGGACTAAGGGGATATTTATAATAAACCACCTATATTTGTGATGTGCATTATCAGAAAGTTGATTCAATGTGCTCGTTTGGATAAAGTAAAATACCTATAATCTTTTTCTCCATTCATTGAAGCTTGGATTCAAGAGTGGTCTCCAAAAGAAATTCAATGGCCCAGATTATGCAATATAGTGTGAGCAAAAATGATGTGTGAATGAAGACAATTTTGGTAGAAAGGGCTGAAGGAGATCTCCTGAAAATGTTTCTTCTTCGCAAACTTATGAAAAGAAATCAACAAAGCATATTTTGGGGAATCGCATCATAACAACGTGTTGTAAAAACAGAGTTGTTTTTATTACAAGTGACTTATGGATTGAACTGTTTTTAATACAACTAGATGATGAAGAACATAGATTACTATAAATCACCAATGGTGATTGCCATTCCAGATCTGATAGATCCTATTGTGGATCATCATTAGCCATGGTGCTCACAAGATTTTGATATCACACAAGATTTTTCTCCAGATAATCCAGGAGGTGTTGGCTATTTTCTGGTAGGGATGGAGTATATCATTATTTCTCCATTTCTTCCAATAAATTAATAAGTACTTAATTTCCTGTATTAAATATTTTCCTGAATAAAATTCATGCAGGGGATACTCTCTCTACTTTCAAATCATATACAGACAAAAGGTTATTTATACTGTTTGAAAAATAAATGCTGTGTATATAGAAAATTCCAGATTAACTATGATTAACTGATACAAGTATCAGAACTTAATCCTTCAAGGGGTTCAAGTCCTGTTACTCCTGAGCAAGTATTCAGAGGCAAAATTATCTCTCAGGTAGGAAATCCATTTCAGCTGAAGAGTTTAATTAGGGACTGTTTTATGTCCTTGTTTCTAAGACTATAGATAAAAGGGTTCAGCATGGGTGTGACCACTGTGTACATTACAGAAGCTATCGCACTGCCCTTCGAGTTTTGAGAAGCAGCAGAACTAAGATAGACCCCCAGTCCTGTCCCATAGAACAAGGAGACCACGGAGAGGTGAGACCCACATGTGGAAAATGCTTTAAACTTGCCACCAGTTGATGAAATTCTCAAAACAGAGATTACAATCTTAGAGTAAGAGAACAAGATACCCGTGAGAGGAATAATTCCCAGAAGACCTGTTGCCAAATACATCACTAGGCCATTGAGGAAGGTGTCTGAACAAGCCAGTTGTACCACTTGATTAAGTTCACAGAAAAAGTGAGGGATTTCCAACTCTGTACAAAAAGACAGTCGTAGGATCATTAAACTATGTAGGAAAGAGTTCAGGAGACTTAGTAACCAGGAAAGAAGAAGAAGGAGGCCACATAACCTAGGATTCATGATGACCATATAGTGTAAAGGGTGACAGATGGCCACAAAGCGGTCATAGGCCATCACCGTCAAGACGAAATTGTCTAATCCTACAAAAAGCATGAAAAAGTAAATCTGGCTGAGGCAGCCTTCAAAGGTGATCACTTTGCTCTGCATATGAATGTTCAGTAACATCTTAGGGATAGTGCTGGAGGTGAAACAGATGTCTGTAAAGGACAGGTTGGAGAGGAAGAAATACATGGGTGTGTGGAGGTGGGGATCAGAGATGATGGCCAGGATGATGATGAGATTTCCGATGCAGGTGACCAGATACATGGTCAAGAACAACCAAAATATAACAGGCTGTAGTACTGCCTCTCCCAAGAGTCCCAGGAGGATAAATTCTGAAGTATGAGAATAATTTTCAGGTTCCATGTAGCTGATGGAATTGCTGGGTTAGAAAAAAGAGGAAAAGACATTGAAAAACAGACATTGATCAGTACATTAACATCAATGGTAAGGTTTTGTGTTAAACACATTTATTTATGAAATCCTTCTATATTTTCTGTAGATCTATGCCTGCTATTAGAAAATGTCAAGAATCCCAATGTTTTGGCCCTGGTGGAGGAGCAGTTGGTTACAGTCCACATACAATCCATTGTGCTGGGTTTGCATCCCAGGACTGGCGAGAAAAACCAACATGAACAATTAAATAAAAATAAATGTTTCTTCCTCCTCTTTCTTCCTGCTTTCTCACCTTCATACCTGCCTCCACATTTACTTTAAAAATACCAAGGTATCCTCTATTTTCTGTCCTCTGTTGTTACTGAGGAGATCAGTCATCCTTCTGTGCCTGATACATTTTTTCAAGGCATTTTTCTTCTGCAAATTCCCTGATTGATTTTGGTTCAATCAATAGTTTTATAATTGAATTGAGGTAATTTTTATTTACAAAACAATACAAATTTGGATGTGTAATTTTACTATTCATCAAGTACATGATGAGGCATCACACCCACTGCCAAATTACTAAAAGTCCTCTCACACTTCAGACAACCTCTGTTTGTCCCCTCTCCTTCCTCAGTAGTAACCTAAGTTCTATTTTCAGTGTCCACAGGTAGGTTTTTTGTTTGTCCCTTCTAGTTCCATCCATGTTGTCACAAATGGCAGGATTTTCACCTATTAGGGCTGTGTAGTATTTCATATGTATCATATGCCAACAAATAGTTTTCCAATTATTATATAAGTCATTGGGAAAAGCAGTGAAATTAATTAAAAAGTCCTATATATTTTTACAAGATTTGTTTTAGATGTGTATGGCTGGGTGACAACAGAATATCAATAAATAGGTAAGTAATTGATGATTATTATTAAGTAAAATAATGAAGCTTTATGAAGATATGAAGTATCGAATCACTTTTTAACCATTTCCAGTTAAAGAAGTTTGGGAAGACAATCTGAAAGGAATGACATGTAAATGTCTATCTATCAATCATCTATCTATTCATCATCTATCCATGTATATATCTTTCTATCTTCTCTCTGCATCTACTATCTACTTCTATCTATTATCTATCAATCATATGTCTGTCTATCATCTATCTCTCAAGGATATCTGCTCACATGAATCTCATGAAAAGTGCATTTAGGTCAAAGAAATACCATTAACAAGGTCCTGAGTCCAGGAGAATTCTAGGCACAATCACAGAACAGTGAGGGGCTGGTGTGGTAGGAGTACCTACAGCAGAGATGAGGGGACAGAGGTAAGTTAAGAATGGTAGTAGGATGCTAGCAATCAAGATAATGGTGAGAGGTAACAAGGGGGATTCCTGAGTAGTTATTTAAAATGCATAGATTATGTATGATAGACTTAAGGTGAATATTAACTGTACTGTATATAAATGACATACTTTGATTGCCGCATAAACTCTCATCTCCTTCAACTTCCATTTAGTCCATATTCTGAATATTTTCTTATAGAAAGTAGCATCAGCTTCGGGTATCTGTTCACCTCTTTCCTCTTCATGTGCAGTAAGGGATAATTTCCCTTACTACACACACAAACACACACACGCACATGTCCTAGATCCCTGATTATGACATTGTGTCTTCCTACACCTGAGGCAGATCTCATGGGGCCAGCAGTAGATAGTCCCTAAAATGAGATTTTTGGCCCCACTGTCCTCTGAAAATTGAATTGGGTATTTATATAGTGATGTCAAGGGCAGGTCAAATCTGTAAGAGAGAATTTTGTGACAATCTTCTGTATGTTCATGCAGCAGAGGAGTCTATAGATAAGAATAAAGGAAATGTAAAGGAAGAAATCAAAACAAAACAGTGACATACGAAATTAGGTGGAGTAAGAGATTCTAGCCTATGTCTTCCAACAGAATCCAACACCAAGACAGTTACCAACAAGTGAAAATATCCCAGAAATTCTCAAATGTCTAATTAAAATCCCAGAGTAGGTCATGAGAGCAAAAAGGAGTGATAACCACACAGAAAAATTGCTGAGGACGTTGATCTGTCTCTTGGCTTAGCTGAGATGTCTAGAGATGTCTAGGGACACCACTATGTCCACACAGCAGCTTTCTTCACAGCCATTAGGTTACCATAGCAACAGTAGCCCCAATGGCTTTCACTAAGGCACATCAGGGTTAAAGCAAATCCGCGCTTCTAACAGACTCTGCTTGTTTAATGTTCTCTTTCCCCCAAATAACTCAATGCTCCTTCACACGACAGTTCCAGATGGCTGACCCCAACCTCAGCAGCAACATCCAATCAATAAGGTTCCAACCAACCAGGCAGGCTTCAGAGACAACAACTCAAGAGAGTCCCTGGACACAACGTGCTCATTTGCACATTCTCCCTTTTTCTGCTCTTTAAA
>RJWH01010800.1:0-14999 GCA_004363575.1 Solenodon paradoxus | reverse complement strand
CTTCACCTTATCACAGCCCCCCTCCGACCCCACTTTGCCCCACTGATCCTTTCCGAGAGAGCCACCTCCAATCTTGTTTTTCCCTTCTGTGTCACTTGGCATAGGGGACAAGATCTTTCTGGGTCCCTCTGCCCCTCTCATCCTGTCACTCTCTGCTTGTGCGCCCTCCTCCCCTGAGCAAGCGTCTGTCCCTGGCTGGGGAAGCAGACTGTTTATCACCCTAGAGAACTGCTTCAAGGCTTTCAAAGCCAAGTTTGAACCGATCTTGGTAGGATTCAGAGTGTCCTCTCTGCTGGGTCCAGGCTGGGGGGCGGCAGGCAGCGAAGCCCCTTCCCGCGTCTTGCTCTGCAGTCAGCTCCTAGGCTCCTTGGAGGACCCCTCAATAAATGGTTGTTTCACAACTGAGGCTCCGTCATTCACCCAGTCCCCAGGGCTCCTTCACCCAATCAGGACGAAAAGTGGGGGATGTAGAGTGTCTGGCTTTACAGGACTCAGTCAGCTTCAGCTGGGATGGTGAGAAAGGGAACTCCAGTGATGGCAGTCGGAGAGTAGTGGGGGACAGCTCATGACTTGCTTTGCCAGGGGACACATGCATTCTAATGTCCCTAAGGCTCAGCCTGTTCTCTGTCCTCCTCCACCCCTGCAGCCCCCAAGTTATGTTGGCCTTTTCCAGCCAGACAGAGAAGATTTTGTGTCTGGAAATGGCTTCAGAAATGGCCTTGAGCCCCTTCCCCAGTTATTTGAGCTCTGAAAAAGCTCCATCACTGCAGACCTAAGGCTGGACCTCAGCTAGGACCCCTAGAAATAGAGCTGAAAAGAGAGACTGAATACGCCCTTCTCCACTACTGGTTTCAAACCCTGGCATCTTGAGTCACCTTCCCAGACAGTCCAGGCCCCAGGAACTTTATTCCCACATGGATTCAAATGGCAGACCTCCGAGTCACCAACCAGCCATGGGGAGGCCTGACATGTCACTGATGGGCGGGGGACAAGGAGGCAAGTGCCCGTAGCTGAGCGCTTGATGACAGAGGAGCAGGTGGGCAGTGACCATAAAAGGCCTGGGCATGAGCTTGGAGGGGACTGGACAGAGGGGAGGGGGGCTGGGCCCCCAGCAGGTGAGGCCAGCCGTAAGGTGGAGACAGGCAGCTGGAGACCGTGGAGGTTCAGTGAGCAGTTGGGGAAATGATACCGTCAGGAGGCTGAAGGGTGGGAAGCTGCACAGGGAAAGGACCCCCCGCAAGAAAAAGATCAGAGACTCTGGAAGGAACTATTCATTCTGTCAGAGGCAGATCAGATGCGCAGGAAGGGATTCCGTGGTGAAATAGAGCTACCATTTCTTGGGTATAGAGGCTGTGCCAGGGTAAATGGTCTCTGGGCTCTGTCTGCTGGAGAGAATTTCGAAAGGGGTATGTTATCCGACTCTCCAAAATGAGTTCTCTGAACTTGACATGGATGAAGTCACAGAGTCGGAATTCCCACCCAGACCCACCCACCAGCCTCCTTCTGGGACCCCCGAATTTCCCAAGCCAGATCATTTATTTGCAAGCTGCCACCCGGATGTTGCTGTAGTCGCTCATACTAATTTAATATAACACAAATTTCAACTCAGTTTTGTTTGGATGATAACCTCGATCCATCCTAAGCAAGGAGGTAAATGAGAGTTTGGTTGGCCCGGCCAGTTCTTGCTGCTGCTACAATATAACTCGGAAAACTGAAACATAAGTCGGAAAATGAAACATCTCTAAAATATCAGATCTTGCCAGCCCTCCCAGAAAGCTCTGGGCTTTGCTTCCTTCCAGAAGCTTGCAGGTGCTCTGATAGATGGAAGTAGGATGAGAAAGGAAGCCCCTCTTGACTTGGAAGCTCTGATTCTCAAAAGGATGGAGTCGGACTGTACGTGTCCTCTTGCAACCCGGGTAGGGCCAGGGTGGGGGTAGTAGCCGGGCTAGCCTGCAGGGGGCAGCTGAATTTCATCTGCCAGACTCCTGCTCCACTGGGGTAAGGGAAGTGCCCAAGTCCCAGGCAGCAGCGAAGCATCTCAGAACCCTGGTGCTGCATCTCTGTGCGAGGGCAGGACAGCTCCCACCTGCTCCCAAAAGGGGCGAAAACAAGCCCTGGGTTGGAGGGAAGTTATACCCCAAATTGCCAAAGCCAGTGGCAGGGGTCCTGATAAGTTGCTAAGAGGGCAGAGGGGAAAAGACCCGAGCCCCAGGCTCTCACCTAGTGGGAGGAATAGAAAAAGGACAATGGCCCCAGGAGCCTCCCGAGACAAGCAGCCAAGTGGGTCTCAGGTCTTGGCTGGTACCAACCAAAGGCACCCCTGGGAGCAGATCCACAGGAGAAGGGGCCAGGCTCCTGAAAGGGAGCCCCCACCAGGACCCCAGAGGGCTCAGGGACCAGCCGATCCAGGCTCTGAGATTGAGAAGCGTCCCCAGAAGGAAAGTCATCACCCTCTAACAGCCTACGGGAGTCCAAGAGGGCCAAACTACCACTGTGCGCAGGCAGTTGTACGGGCACCCAAGAGGGTCTTACCAAGACAGCTTTACTCTTCGCCTAGTGAGGGGCGCTACAGCAGCTAGAGGTTCCTATCTGCTCTTCCCCTCCACCCACCGCCCCCCCAAAATTGGGTTTCGAATCCAGTCTCTACCCCTCAGCTCCCTAGCTCCCCCTATAGGCAGGGCTCTGGGGGCTGGGCACCCAAGCTGGTGCCACAGGTCTCTTGAGCCTTCCCAGCCACCGTAGTCGAGCACCTTGTGAGGAAGACTGAGTGATGGCTTCCAACCCTAAGGAAGGTGAGGCCGAGCCCTGTTGCTATAGCAACTTTCCTGCAGCGCTCTGGCCCTCCAGCCTGGGAGAAGGGCAGTAGAGTTTGGGGAGCAGGTGGAGAGGAAGAGCCGGAGGAACCCAGGCTGACTCTGGAAACCTGTCCCTCACCGACCACCAGGGCTGGGGACCCCTCCAAGAAGAGCAGGGGTTGGGGGTCCAGTTCAGGCAAGGGGGAGGGCCTCCCGGAGTGGGGGTCTGGCTCAGTGGGGGTAGGGGAGGGTCCAGCACAGTATTGGGTTCAGCTCAGATGGGGGTATCATCTAATCCACAATAGGGGTCGGATTGAGAATGGGGGTTCCGCGGTGGGGTTCAGATCAGACGAAGGTTGCGCCAGCCCAGAGCAGGGGATCCAAGTAAGATGCGCGGAATGAGCCAGCCCACTCGCCCGGCATTCCTCCGATTTCGATTTCGGGGTGGTACGGAGGGTCCTGGGGTTGTTATCTGGGTCCGCGTCTGAGGCTGGGCTCCTACCTCCTGTCAGAGAATGCCTGAAGTTCTCTCTGTAAGGCATCTAAACCAGGGTGGAAGCTGGCACCCCCAAATGGGAGAGAGGGGCAGATGACAGGTTCCAGAAGCCAGCTGGGTCTCCCCCCTCAGCAGGGCCCTTGGGTGCTGCTGGGACCCTCCATTTCTTTGGGGATGGAGAAAGGAGAAGGAAGATGGTCAAGGCCGCCTCCCCTCCCCCACCCCTGGATTTAGCCTTTCCTTTCGTTTCCGGTTTGGACTTCTGGAGGCTGAGAGCCGAGCGGAGCTCAGGGCAAGGTTTGGCGGAGGCCAAGGACATGCCAGGATGCCCTTCCCCATTTTCTCTCCATAGAGGAGCAAGGCAAAGTCAGATGTGCCCATTGCCCTTTGGGAGGCAGGATTTGGGGGTGCTCCAGTAGTGGGGGCTCTGGGTTCTAAGAGGACTTGGGAGGAGTCTGGGTGGCTTCCCATCCCACTCTTGCCTTTCTCTCCGGCTGTCCTTTCAACTAATAGAACTTGGGGGCCTCTTTAGCCCCCAGCGAGCACTGCTCCTACAAGTAATCCAACACCCACTGGGGGAGACAGGGTCTGGCACGCTTTGGATGTTAGTTTGAGGGCCCACCCCAGGGAAGGTGGGCTGGCCTCTCAGGAGCACCTTCTACATACCTCCTGCCAAGGGGCAGGGGTGCCCTTTGCCAACCTTGGCCAGCCTGGAGCAGGCACCTTTAAATACGTCCTTGGCAACTGGCTCCTCCCTGGTCCCCTGAGGCCCTCCCGAGGAAGCCAGCCTCACCAGCCCTGAGGCGCTGCATAACACTGGTCCTCCCCGCCACAGTGGCCTGGGATGGATCTGGAGTCCCGCAGCAGCCAGGGGGGGGACTCCGAGACGGCCTTCCAGCTGTGGCTGCAGGTGCTGCTCTGGGCACACCTGGCTGTCCGGCTCCTGGGGTCCCTGCGCTACCTTCTCCAGCCGCCCAAGCCAGAGCCGGCACCCTGAGTCTCCCCAGTGGAGCAGCTGGGCCCAGGATCACCCCATCCCACCCCCTACCCCGCTCATTGCACCCTCTGCTAGAAGAGGCAGGAAGCAGAGGTGAGTGTGGGGGCTCTGGCTGGTTTCACCCCATTGTCTCTCTTTATGTACCTCTGTCTTCGGGCACTGTCCCCTCCCCTAGGTCCCATCCTCAGAATCTGGCAGGTCTATGGCACCAGCAGGTGGGGAGGGGGGAAGGGGGGGCAGGGGACTCAGCTGGGGAATGGCCATGCTAAGAGCAGGGCACCGCCCCCAGGCCGTCCTCAAGCTCACCCCCCTCTCTGCCACCTTGTGTGGGTGGAGGCAGGATCCCAAAGGGTGCCTTCCCTCCCTGCATCCAGAGCTGGATTTTTTGGAGATGGCCGAGATAGCCAAAAGGTTCTGCTCATGACCGCGTGGCATGGCGGGGTGCAGCCCCCAGGCTCCCAGAGGCCTCTCTCAATTAACTTGTGTTGGGGGCTGCCAGGCGCCAATGCTCTGCCCGTCTGCCCGCCACTCTGCAGGGTTTTCCTGGCCAGCAGCCTCGCCCTCTTAGAGTCGAGGCTCTTCTCTCCAAAGGCTGAGGGAGAGACTGGGGGACAGTGTGCAGGACCCCTCAGGGTGGCTGCCACCCCAGAACATTGGGGTACTGCTGATTCTCTGCCCTGTGGCCAGTTGATAGGATAGGGAGACTGTGGGTCAGGCCACTCCAGCCTGGGCAGCCTCCTCCTCTGTCCAGTGGGCATAACAGCAGCGCTGCCTCATCAGGGAGAGAATTAAGCAGAGAAATCAGACATTTAGGCGCACCCTGGTGGCTTAGTGGTTAGGTCTGCTGTCTCTGGCTGAGCGCCGTCCACATACATCCCAAGGATCTGGGCCGGGGACCAGGGAGAACCACCAAGATAAACTAAAGAAAGTACATGAAAATGCTTTTAGAAAGCAAGCCTTCAGCACAGGACTGGCAGAGCCGGACAACACACCTGGCCCCGTAGGTGGGTGGTGGGAGGGGGCGCTGGTTGGATGGGGTCATAGTGTAAGACCATCAGGAAGGCTTTCAGGATCGGAGTCTTTGATGCATTCCCGCTAATTTAAACCACAATTCTTTATTTTGATTTCTTTAAAGAATTATTTATCCAGGGGAAGGAAGCAGGCAAGAATGCAGGCAAGTAGGCAGGCAGAGAGAGAGGAGGAAGAAGCATCCGTGTGTTTGTTTAGTTGGTCATGTTAGTGGTTTCTGATAGTCCCAGGCCGCGAAACCGGGTCCTTGGGTGTTTTGGGAACCACACCATCCGGAACTGCAGACTTAATTGCTGAGCCACCATGGCGGGATTTAATTTTATTTTTTTATTTTATTTTATTAAAGGAAAGGCGCAGGCAGGAATGAAGGCGAGCAGGCAGGCAGGGAGAGAGAGGGAGAAACATCTTCTTTCTTTTATTTAGTGGTTCATCCGGGTTGTTTTCCCCGACCCCGGGACATGAACTGGGATCTCCGGGATGCCTGTGGGCTGTGTCTGGCCTAAGACACTAGGCCACCAGGGCGTGCCTAAGCCACTATTTTAAAAGCTACTTAAAAGCAGAGTAGGAGCTGATGTTCATGTGGCTCAAACCAGCCATTGTCCAAACCCCTTTGCCACAATTGACTCTTATTTGTGTGTTTTTTTTATTTATTTTTTTTTTAAAGGAAAGGTGCAGGCAGGAATGAAGGCAAGCAGGCAAGCAGGAAGAGAGAAGAGGAAGAAGCAATTTATTTATTTTGTTTAGTTGTTGATATCGGTTGTTCTCCCCGGCCCGGGATGCGAACCCAGGCCCTTGGGATGTCTGTACTTCAGACAGAGGCAATTGACCAGGGGGCACCCAGATGAGCACATTCGGTCTTTGCAGCCACCCTGCCAGGCCATTACAGTCCTTAGCCCCATCTTGCAGATGAGAACAGTGAAGGTGCAGTTGCTTTAAGGTTGCACAGTCCATCAGAGACTGTGCTGGTGGGAACCTGACCTCCATCTGGCCCCAGGGTCCCAGCATAAGGATTCTGCCTGTTTGCAAACCTGCGCCTCCTAGGGAGGATGGCTAAAGGGAAAGTTAGTGAGCGAACCAGAGGAGACAGAGCCACAGCCACAGGCTCCAGTCCGTGGGGTAAGCCTTCAAGGTCAGCAGAATGGAGACCCTCACCTCCCAGGACGGTTGGAGGCCTGTGGGAGTGGTGCACACATCCGGCAAGGCTTCCCTTGACCCAGCCATGGAGTCAAGGCCCCTGGATTGGCAAAGGCGGGAACGGGGCCAGCCGGGGGCTGAGGCAACAGCTGAGCCCCCCAAGGGCGCCCGCTACCCGAGCCCCAGAGGGCTCCACCCCAGGCGGCCTCCCCAGAGAAGGGCCGGAGGAGCAGCCAAATCCCGAGGCTATAAATACCTCAGCTGGCGTCGGCCCTGGCCATGGAATGTCGGTCAGAACTGGGGCGAGTGGGGGTGGGCTGGCCTAGGCGCCACTCTCTGTCCCCCCTGAGAGTCACCCCTAAATCACCCTGTACCCCATTTTGGATGAAGTCAAGGCTGGATCCCACCTCTCCACAGTGAAGAGGACCAGGTCCCATCCCAGATCAGGGTGCCCCGCAAAAAAGCAAAACTTCTTCAGGCTCAGCCAGGGCTCCCAAAAGTGTCAGGAGAAAGGTAGACCCTAGTTTGAGACCACTGTACCCCACTTTCCACAAACCGGCATCTCCCTGGAATAATCTGCCATGCCCCTATGAAACGGGGCCTCCCTCTAAACTATTCCCTCTTTTCCTTTCAGTGAAAGAGTTCTTAGCCAAAGCCAAAGAAGATTTTCTTAAAAAATGGGAAAACCCTGCTCAGGTAAGACCCCACACCAAAACCAGGGAGAAGAGCCCCAGGAGGGGTACACTGAGGGGAACCTGGCCCCCAGCCTCATCCCTCTGGCATGACCAGGTCTTCAGGGCCCCATGGAGGTACACACCCGCCCCTCGATGCCCAGTGGGGCTCCAGTGCCAGGTTCCCCCACCACACCACCTCTCTGCCCCGTGGCCCCTGGCCCCTGCCCCCACGCAGCTGCCAGCAGCTCCTGGGCCCTAGGCCAGGCCCGGATCCCGGCCTGCCACTTCCTGGAGGAATGTGCCCTCCGCCATGGTATTCCGGCCCCTGACCTCACCTCCTCACTCCTCGGGCTCCCCAGGACCCTCTGCTGGTGACAGAGAGGATGCCCCAGCCTTGCCCCAGCAGGCCGCAGGGAGACAGGTCCCTGAGCCTCTCCGCCACTCAACCCACAGAATACAGCCCATTTGGATCAGTTTGAACGAATCAAGACCCTTGGCACGGGCTCCTTCGGGAGGGTAATGCTGGTGAAACACAAGGAGACAGGAAACCACTACGCCATGAAGATCCTGGACAAACAGAAGGTGAGCCCAACATCGCCATCCCACCACGGCTCAGCCCCACCTGGAGCGCTCTTCTTACCCCTCCACTCACAACCAGCTCCTAAGCCCCGGCAGGGCTCGGCACTGCCTTCAGGAAACTTCCCATCCAGGTTGGCCACCCTGTGACCCTAAGCACCGAGACATAGGACCAGACACCCAGCTGCCAGAGAGGAATCCTGAGGTCTTCCTGGAGGAAGTGGCATTTAGTCTGAAATGTATTTTATTTATTTATTTTTTTTTTTTACTAAAGGAAAGGTACAGGCAGGAAAGAACCGAGTGGAGAGGCAGGAAGAGAGGGGAGGAAGAAGCATTTTTATTTATTTTATAAAATTGTTCGTCTTGATCCTTGCCCCTGCCCTGGGACGCAAACCCAGGAACTTGAGCTGCATGTGGCCAACGCCAGCCGAAGGCAGTTAACCAAACCACTACTCCACCAGGGCACACCACTCTGCTCTTTTTTTTCTGAAGCGTTTTATTCTATTTAGTTATTTGTCTCGCTTGTTCCCCCGGCCCTGGGTCTTGAACCGGGGACCTTGGGATGGATGTGGACTAAGACCCGCCTCTTAGCCAGGCACTCATCCAAGCAGCGTCGCCCAGAAGAAACGTCACACAGGCCACATTTACAGTTTCTCAAAGCCCCCACTGCAAAGTGAAGAAACACATGGAATTCACTTCATCCACGGGTGACAGTCAGCCAGTGAGTCCACAGTATTAGTCTTTCACGCCTGGTGACCAGCGCACAGCTGTGATGAAAGAGATAGCTTACGTTCTCTTGCTCGTCCCGATTCTTCAAAATCCAGCGAGTCTCTTACACGTCTCCGTTCAGAACATCACATTTTCCCCAGAAAGACCAGAGAAGGAAGAGAAGTTGAAAAAGCTGATTCACAGCACACCCTGGTGGAGCAGCGGTTGGGTCAGTCGCCTCTGAAGGAGTGCAGGCCACCTCCCCCTGGGTTCAAGTCCAGGGTGAAGGGAGAACAACCAGTGTGAACCACTAAATAAAAATAAAATAAAGACGCTACCTTCTCTCCCTGCCTGCTCGCTCGCCTTCCTGCCCGCAACTTTCCTTAAAAAAAAAGAGAGAGAGAGAAAGAAAAAGAAAAAGCAGACTCACGTAAGCCAAGTTGTTCCAGTCTTTAAAGCTATTCAGTCGCTCTGTCTTCCAGCTTTCATGTTTGATACTTAGAGCACTTAACTCGGTTCCCCAGTCCCCAGCCCCTTTTCAGACAGTCCACAGCGAGTGGGGACTGACTGTACGGGACACAGCAGGTCCAGAGCCCAAGGACACGGTGGTGAGCAACGCATGTTAGAGCTGACTGAGGGACCAGGCTGCCTGCCTGTCACATGTGGGCCTGACAGTGACTAGCCATGTGACACTTACCTTCTGTGTTCTGGGCGTTCCAACCAACATTCTCGCCATGCGTGTCCCTCCGAATGCCTGCCCTTGGGTATGGAAGGGTCTGCTGGGGACCGCCGAGAGCAGAGGAGTCATTAGCTCGGCTTTCAGGTGTGTATGTGGGGGCTGCTTTAGATGCAGAGAGGGTGTTTCTAAACCCTCTGCCCTCTGGTCGCTATTCCTGCTTGTCTTTTTCAGCTCAGCTGCCTCTTCTTCCAGGAAGCCTTCTCTGATCCCTCTGGACCCCGAGGCCCAGTGACTCACATGTTTTGTTTTGTTTTAAAGAAAGTTGCAGGCAGGAATGAAAGCGAGCAGAGGCAGGCAGGCAGGAGAGAGCGGAGGAAGAAGCATTTTTATTTTATTGAGTTGTTCATCGTGGTTGTTCCCTCCAGACGCGAGAATCGAACCTGGGATCTTGGAAGGTACCTGGACTGTGCTCGGTCAGGGGCAGCGGACCTAACTGCTACTCTACCAGGGCACACCTGCGTGTATTATTTTTTTTTTGTAAAGGAAAGACGCAGGCAGAGAAAGAAGAAGTGTTTTATTCTACTTAGTTGTTCGTCTTGCTTGTTCCCCCAGCCCTGGGTCTTGAACTGGGACCTTGGGATGGATGTGGACTAAACTGCTAGGCCACCAGGGTGCCCCCAACTGTATGTTCTTGTCTTCAGCTGCATGCAGTGCAGGCCCAGGCAGCACTGGAAGGAACCGGCCAGGCTGGCATCCCCAGTGCAGGTGGGGGCAGGGGACCCTCTCTCACTCCTGTCTGCTCCCTCCCTCCCGCAGGTGGTCAAGCTGAAACAGATCGAGCACACGCTGAATGAAAAGCGCATCCTGCAGGCAGTCAACTTCCCCTTCCTTGTCAGACTCGAGTTCTCCTTCAAGGTGGGGTTCTGCAGCAGCTGCAGGGGGGTCTCAGCCATTGGGGAAAAGGAGGGCAGAGAGGAAAACCCCCAGAGCCAGGGCAGGAGCTGAGGACCACTGGGGTGGACACAGCAAAGGGCGAGGAGGGAGACTCTGGAGGAGGGACAGGGGGCAGGGTCCAGATTCAACTCCTCGGCCCTCCGACTTTGATTTGAACTTGTTGGCCCTGGATGAGTCCCCCAACCTGCAGAAATCCTGAAAATCGCCCCTCCATTCCCAGCAGGGACTGGACATGCGGCCAAGGGCAGAGACTTGGCCACTCGGCCCGGGTTCAAATCCCAACTCTGCACTTCCAGCCTGCGTGACCCTGGCGAGGGCTTCCCCACCCTGAGACTAAGTGTTCTCCTCTGTCAAGTGGGATCATTTTAGTCTCGCCTGGATTCGGGGTGGCCTTGTCAGTTCCAAACCCATCACATGCCCTGCGCACGCTATCCTGGGTGCCTTGCAGAGCCATAACTTACAGAGGCGGGAAGGGCCGCTCGGGCTGGCGTCAGGGGCCCCCACACCTTAAATCCATGCTGCTGGCGTTTAGAATCCAGAATCAGTTTGAACAAGGAGCGCCCCCGTTAATGATTGTAGGTCCCTACACCTACAGTCCCTCTGGTCCCATTATACAGATGCCCGAGAGCTTAGCCCTAGACAGCCGCAGATGTCAGCGCTGTGGTGTGCCCTGTCCAGCCCAGGCCCAATGGCAGATCCCTCGGGCCCCTCCAGCCAACCTCACCTTCAGGAGTCAGGACTCCTTTGTCACTAATGTCTGAACACCTACTGGGTGAGGGCACCCAGTCTCTGGGGGCGGCACGGGGCACTCATCTGCCACTGCTCCCCCAGGACAACTCGAATTTGTACATGGTCATGGAGTACGTGCCTGGTGGGGAGATGTTCTCACACCTGCGGAGGATCGGCAGGTTCAGGTGAGCCGCCCCCAGGGCCCGGGCATGGGCATGGGGTGGGGGGGGCGGGGCAGGGTCCATGGCAACCAGCCATCTAGCGATGAGAGCAGCCTCTCCTGGACCCCTGTGCAGTTTGGCCCCTCTGAGCCGAGAACCCTGCCCGTCTCCTCCACCCCACACAGCAAACACAGCAACTTTGCTGTCACACATGAAGTCAGCCCCGGCATGCGGCTTTGAAATGCATTCTGGTTTGCTTTCCTTTTTTTGTTTATTGTTTAAAGGAAAGGAACAGGCAGGAATGAAGGCAAGCAGGCAGAGAGAGGAGGAAGAAGCCTTTATTTATTTTATGTAGTTGTTCACACTGGTTGCTTCCTTCAGCCCCAGGACACGAACTCACAACCTTGGGATGTGTGTGGACTGTGCTGGCAGGAGGCAGTGGGCCTAACCGCTAGGCCACCAGAGTTGTAGGGAGCGGGGCAGGGGAGGTCCTGACGTTCTTTTCTTAACTCACATAGACATGTCTTTGGCGCACATTAAAATGACAGGCCATCAGCGGTCCGTCCCGGGTTCCGGCTCTCGCACACGCGTGCGTAAGCACACCCCAGCCCCACAGAGCACACCCAGCGCTCCCCAACAAAGGTCCCTGTCCTTTCTGGCTTCAAAGCCCATCCGCATATTTCGTCTGGGCTTGGAATGGCCAGAAAGGGACTCCAGACGCACCCTGGTGGAGGAGTGGTTGAGTCCAGTCCACATCCAGCCCAGGGTCCCAGGTTCGAGACCTGGGTCGGGGTGAGGTGCAGGGGTGAACAGCTAAATAAAAGGAAATGCTTCTCCCTCCTCTCTCATCCTGCCTCCGCTTGCCTTCACTCCTGTCTGTACCTTTCCTTTCAAAAACAAAACAAAACAAAATGAATGTCCCGCAGTTCCTCCTTTGTCCCTATCTTCTGATGGGATCTGGTCCTGTGACTGAGTACGGGGTCCATCGTCCCCGGGTGGGCTCCGCTCTCGGTGTGTGAGCACCCGGGCTCCTTCCGGCTGGGGCTGATGGGAATGAGGTGCATCTTGGAGGGCCAGGCTGGAAGGAACCCCCGTCACCCCATTTGTGGCTGGACGTGACCACAAGCCCTCATCCTTCTCCTGCGGCCTGTCCCTGCCAGCGAGCCCCACGCCCGCTTCTACGCGGCCCAGATCGTCCTGACCTTCGAGTACCTGCACTCCCTCGACCTCATCTACCGGGACCTGAAGCCGGAGAACCTTCTCATCGACCAGCAGGGCTACATTCAGGTGCTCAGCGGGCTGGGTGGGCAGCCCCAGGCCGCCTGGACGCGGCGCCCCTCCCGCCAACCGCCCGCCCTTGTGTCCATAGGTGACAGACTTCGGTTTCGCCAAGCGTGTGAAGGGCCGCACCTGGACCCTGTGTGGGACCCCTGAGTACCTGGCCCCCGAGATCATCCTGAGCAAAGTAGGCATTCCCACCCTCCCACTAACCCCCCGGGCCATTCTGCGCCCTGGGCCCCCCTCACCCTGCACCCCTCTCCCTGCAGGGCTACAATAAGGCCGTAGACTGGTGGGCTCTGGGGGTCCTCATCTATGAAATGGCCGCCGGCTACCCACCCTTCTTCGCCGACCAGCCCATCCAAATCTACGAGAAGATTGTCTCCGGGAAGGTGAGCCCAGAGGGTGGGGCTCGGCCCTGGTAGGGACCCTTCCTCACCTGCCTTGCTGTCCCCAGAGCCCTGGCCCTTGTCAGAACAATCTAGAAGTTCCTGAAGTCAGGCCAGGCTGCAAAGCCGGGCGCTCCGGCCATACAGACAGGCCAAGCAGTCCAACTAGCGCACGGTCTAGTCTCAGACCTGGGGCCTCGAGCACAGGGCTCGCTGGGAGGCCCTCCCCACCCGCCATGACTCTGCTGTCAACCCTCTGAGCTTGTCTTTCCTTCCAGTTCAAGCGCAGTCACACAGCAGGAAAACAACGAATGTGCCTGGGTCCCAGGGGCTGCCCCAGGCCCTTCGAAGGAGTCCTGTCCCTAGGGGGGTGCCCCTCCCCCAGCCTCGTCTTACCCATCTGGAAACTGGGCGATGTTACCAACTGCAAAGTGGGTCCCTAAAAATGGAAACACAAGGCCGCCACCAAAAGCCAGAGAGAAATTGCCAAGAAAATGGCTCAGAGGATGGAAAAAAAAAAAAGAGAAGTCTGTAGAAGGTTCTGAGGGGGAAGAGGAACCGAGCACAAGTCCCTTCTTTGTAGTCTTCCCCGGTTCCCACGCACCCTCGGCCGTATTATCTCTCTCCCGTAACCCTGGGATAGCTGCTCCGTGCCAGAGAGGCACAGGGCCATGGCCAAGGTCATACAGCAAGTGTGTATGAGGCCGCACAGGGATGGAAGTAGGGTCTGATGCAAGGTTGCCGGCTCCTGGCATGTGGGGACAGTTTCTGGAAGAGCTGGGGTGAGTCTTGAAGGATGGAAGGGCCCTTGCTATTCAGTGAGAGAAAAAACAGAACAGTAAGCATTTCTCTCGAAGTGTGGATATTTTCGAAGGCCTCAGACCCCAGCAGGGCCATCTCGGAGCAGCCAAGCTGTGGGGTCACTGTGCCCATTTTCCTGGGTGACCTTGGGTGTGCCCTCCAAGGCAGGGCTCCCTCTTTAACATGGGAACCTTCCTAATGGCAGCCTTACAACACACCTAGGATCACGGGGTCCCGGGCGCCCACACATCCCCTGCGTGGAAATAGGGTCCAGCCAGCTGGGTGGTTTTGGTTTTGGTTTGTGTTTTTTTTTTAAGGAAAGATGAAGGTAGGACTGACGGCAAGTAGGCAGGCAGGAAGAGAGAGGAGAAAGAAGCACATTATTTTTATTTAGTTGTACAGCCCACCGACTACCTGGCCTGGGATGCGAACCTGGGTCCTTGGATGTATGTGGCATTCACTTCGATTGGAGGAATTTGACCAAACCACTACTCCACCAGGGAGTACCCTTTTTTTTTTTTTTTTTGGAGGGGGTTGTGTTTGGCTTTTTGGTTTTTTTAAAGAAAAATGCAGACGGGAATGAAGGTGAGCAGAAACAGGCAGGCAGGAAGAGAAGAGGAGGAAGCATTTTGTTGATTTTATTTAGTTGCTCCTCCCAGCTGTTTTCTCCAGCTCCGGGCCTTGAAACTGGGACAGTGGGATGTACATGGACTGCACTGAACCTCTACTCCACCAGGGCACGCGTGTTTTTGTTTTAAAAGGAAAGGTGCAGGCAGAGAGAGGAGGAAGCATGTACTGAGTTCTTCATCTGGCTGCTCCCCACCACCCCCCACCTGGCGAGTGTGGACTATGCTGGCAGGAGGCCGCAGACTTAACCGCTCCACCACCAGGGCCCGCCCCCTAGTCTGGGGGTTCCCACACACACTCCAGCCACCCACCAGGCCTGAAACAGGATGGAAGAGGCTGGGTTATGGACTGGACCAGCTCCCCACCATCTGTGCCCCCCACCCCCCCAGGTGCGGTTCCCTTCCCACTTCAGCTCTGACCTGAAGGACCTGCTGCGGAACCTCCTCCAGGTGGACCTCACCAAGCGCTTTGGGAACCTGAAAAATGGGGTGAACGACATCAAGAACCATAAATGGTTTGCCACTACCGACTGGATTGCCATCTACCAGAGGAAGGTGGGCGCCCTGCCCTCTCAGCGGGGCAGACACCCGGGAGGGGACCCAGGGAGAGCCAGGGAGAGCCGGGAGGGGAGGAAGGGCGGGTGGAGGCAGCTGAGAGCCAGTGGGGGGTCACCAGGGGCACCCTGTCCGGGAGGGGCCGTGTTAGAAGAGGCCTGTGGTTCAGGTGAGTCCGCAGCAGCCGGGAGGGTAGGCCGGTGGTCCCAGTCAGTGGTCTCAGCCCCGTGAGGCCACTTGCGATCATCTGGTTCTCTGCCCTCCTTCAGGTCGAGGCCCCTTTCATACCAAAGTTTAAAGGCCCTGGGGACACAAGTAACTTTGACGACTATGAGGAGGAAGAGATCCGGGTGTCCATCAATGAGAAGTGTGGCAAGGAGTTTTCTGATTTTTAGGGGTGTGCCTGTACCCGCCATGG
>RJWH01010799.1:0-15000 GCA_004363575.1 Solenodon paradoxus | reverse complement strand
TGAAGGAAAGGGACAGACACCAGCAAAGGAAACACAAGGACAGAGCCAAAGCTGAGGTGCCTCAAGAGCCTGACTCCTCGGAAGAGTGGGAGGAGAGGAAGTACCTGCTGGCTCAGAGGCGGGTCGAGGCCCTTCGGTTGCTGCGGGCACTCCTGAGAAAAATCTCCGTAGGGCTCTTTCCCAGTCCTCCTTCGGCTTTGGTAAGTACTGACCTTTCTTCCGTACAACTTTCATATTTAAGCAGCGGCCTCTTTAACATGGACTCCTTGAAAGACTCATTGCAGTCATTGGGGTTTGCTTCCTATAGGGTGATCTCTAACAACCCCAATTCCCTAAAGGAGTTATATCTCACTCCTGCCATGCGACACACATACTCTGTGTTTCTAAACCTCAGGATGCTATTACTCAGTGTGATATAGCTAAGTTCTAAAGGCGGCAACGGAAAATGCCAGAGGGAAGGTGTGCACAGTGTGGGTGTGTGGTCTTCCATTAACTTTTACTTGTCTGTTGATCTGCAACAGCAGGTTTGGGTGAGAAGGGAGAACCTTGAGCAGAGACCTTGGTGTAGCAAGCTCATGTTGGTCTAGTCTTAAACTATTTGCTAAGGAATTTCTCACATCACTGAGCATGTTTGGTTTGCAGAGTTTCAGTTTGGAAGGTCTTGCTCCACCCCACTTATCTCCTAAAGATAATCAGACTCAGCAGATATCCCAGAGTAAAGGCCAGAAAAGACTCCCAAAGTCTTCATTTCAAAATCTGTAGTCAGTATTTTTAAATTCAAAGAGTAATTGGCATGCATAGAAGAGTATTAGCATTAATGGTATGTAGCTTTGCAGGCTTGGCCTTTTTTCTCATTAGTGTGGACAATCAGACTTAGCAAAATCAGGATCAGAAACATCTCGCATTTACATGTATAATAAAGCTTGCTGGATCTTTTTTTTTTTTTTTAGTTTAATGACTAGTTGAAGCATTTATTTTATTTAATTGTTCATTTGGTTGCTGATTCCTTTTCAAGAATCTAGCTCTTTCAATGTGTGAGGTACCTAACCCATAGATAGAATGGCGCCAGGTGCTGTGGGAGCACAGCACCCCATCTCCCAGGGGGTGAGGGACCAGTGGGAGCACTTCCACCTGCGGCTGCACCTGTGCAGCACAGCTAGCACCTCAGCTAGAGCCATTGCCGTGGCCACATCAACTTGCCATCTTGCTGAATGGTGAGGGTCGGGGGGCAGCTCCCAAACACCCCTCACCTGCTGGAGTAAGAAACAAAGGCTGTTGCTCTTTTAAGCCCGATGATCCTTTTATGCCCTATTTTAGCGCCTTAGTCTTTTCTTGTTCAAGAATTTTCCAGGAGGGCCAGAGAGCATTACTTACTCGCCTTCATGTCCCTAGCGCTAGCACAGTAGCTGGGACAGAAAGTCAACTCACCAGGTTGTGAACACATGCAATAAGGGTCGCATGGGTTTGTCTCTTTTTTTTACTGATATTTATGACATCTTTTGTTCACGATGCTACATTCATTTCTGAATATTGGCATTGTGTCTCAATCTATATTTCACACCACACACCCCCACCAGAGTTCCAGTGTCCTTTCCCCCTACCTTTCCCCGTCTTTCCTTCCCTCCCCATTCCTGCCATCTTGGCAGCCATCATCTTGTGTCCTGTGTTTGCAGGTGTGTAAACCGTGGTGCCTTCTAACAGTAGGGTGGGCATGAATTTAGTAAAAGTGGCTCGTATGAAACTGAGACATTTGATTTTCTCCCTCCTCGTTCTCTCGTGCAATGTTCTTCCTAATTTGGATCTATCCCAGGTACTATTAGAAACCTTTTCAAAACGATGTCAAAAGGCCTACGTTTCTTTGAAATGTCTGATCTGTTTAGTTTTTCATGTGAGCTTTTTAACCTTTTTCTTTGAAGGGATCCACACAGTTTCACCCCCAGGAAGGAGATGCTACAGGTCCCGAAACTATTAATGCTCTGGGGAAGACACTGAAAACTCTGAAGAAAGAAGAGTTAAACACTCAGTGTCTTCAACATCAGGAGGCAATGCCAAAATATCAAATTTCCAAGTCAGACAATAAACGAAAACAAAAAATGAAGAAAAGAACTAGGACTCACTTACGTAAATCTTCCCACCACCTTGGGAAGAAAAGAATAAGACATTCAGCTAGAAAAGAGAGAACAAGAAAATTGTTAACCGATGGGTACGATCACAGTTCAGTCTCTGACCAGAATTCCTTGCAGATTCTAATTCGAAACCCATCTCTTGAGAAAGAAGACCACCAGAGTTCTAATAAATCCTGTTCTTCTAGATTATCTGAGAGAGATCATGGCAGGAGACAGAAGATATATGAAACTGATGAATTTATTGCCTATCTATTAAACTATTATCAAACTCCAAAATATGCACGTATCTGCCTAGAACCAAGTCACATACCAAGTACATTTCAGTGGCAGAGGGTTGTCCATGCCAAGGGAAATGGATTTCAAATCAATTTAAGAAAATGTAGGTGTCACTCAACCAATTGGAGCCAAGTGCAGAGCGCTGAAGGGAGTGAAGACGATCAACAGTTTGATCACTTGGTTAAGATTTGTACTCAGGAGCCCGAGCAGAGGAAGAGAGAAGTAGAGTATGCCAAAGAATGTACCAAGGACACAGCCAGTGATCAATTGTCCCCAACTGAGAAAAAGAGCTCTCTGTTGGAAACGACCCCTGCTTCCCAGGTCAAAGATTCCAAATGCGGAAGAAAAAGCCAAGTTTCCTCGCCCGACAGATCAAAAGGCTTAGATTTGGAGTTGATGGATTTCTTAGAGGAAATTAGTAGTGATTCTGAATGCTTCAGTGAAACCTTTAGCATAAACAAAGAGAAGAAAGAGAAACCTGTGGTCACGTATCAGAGCTCCTCAGAAAAAGAATCTCTTGATGCTGATGAGATAATCACTTGTGATCAAGAAATGAGGTCAAGTCAGTCCACCTTGTATTCAAAATGGGAACACGATGGTAAGGAAAAATACTCTAAGTATCAGCTCGGAAAACCAGGCAAGAGGTCTAAGTATGAAATGAGCTGTTCATGGTTTGAGGGTGAAAACAGTACTATTAGAGATGAAAAGAACAGCAAGAAGAGGGGAGTACTAGCCCCAAAATATTTATTTGATGAAGACTACTACCACGAATCTAGTTCCAATGACCTATTAGATGGTGTCACAAGGAGGAGGAGGAGGCTTTGTGATAGTACATTTGACACAAAAGTGAACTATAGGCCCTCTCATGTGCCAGTCACATCATCAGAAAGTACTTTCTACTTGAGCGATTTCCCTAGAAGAAGAGCGGTGCCATGGAAGTCAGACTATAACCAGGATGCAAGAAGGTTTAAACGACATGTGAATTCTAAAGATACTATGCTGAAGTCTGATAATTATTCTATTAGACCTAGCAGTCAGGAGTACCTTGACTATGGAAACTATTTAGAAAGCGACTACAATAATTCTTTATATTTTAAAATGTTTTGAAGTTCTCTTAGACCAGGAACACCCTTATTCACAATAAGCAATTTGCAAAAAGAAAAAATTTTAACCAAATAATAGCTATGCAATTAGATTCTACAGAGCAAGAAAGCAATATTTAAAAACTTAAGCAAGGATACATGCAAAACTCTATTCCTCTTGATAAAGTATAAAACATTGATCAAAATGACTATAGGTATGCTGACAAACTTTGGAAATACAAAACACTTCGATTCTGAAGTCTGGTAAAACATTATGCTGAGAAAACTTCTTGATCTAAGAACAGATGCTTCTACAGCTCAACTGCACATTTCACTTGGTGCCAGCGAAGAAGCAAATGAACATCGACAAGAGTTAAGCTAGTCTTCATGGCTCTAGCTGTCATAACGCCATCACTAAGTTCCATTTGTCTTCAATGGGAAGAACAGTGAACGAATAAGTATCTTTTTACATGTTCTTTGATTCGGTTAGAAACACCATGGGCAGCAATAAACTTTCCAAACAAGTATAGATAAAAGGAGAGACAACAGCTAGAACATAGACATCTTTGTGACAAATTAATCTTATTAATATATTCATAGTACACCGAGTTGTCGTTTTAAAGACAAAGTCTTGGGAGAAGAATTTAAAGGGGGCACAGATTGTTCTTTGAGGCTTCAATGGACAGCTGAGTTGTTTTTGAAGAACACCATGTCATTCCATCCTAGAAAAGCAATGGGATTGAAGTGTTCAGCCGGATTTGCAAAAAGAAATACTGAAATATTCTGGGGCACCAACAATGGCACTTGGGAAGAGAGGACATGACAGTATTCCATTTCAGGTTATGTAATTCTTTCACTCAGGGTTGGATGACATCAGTTTGTGAAAAAGCCACTGACTAGCTCCCAAACTGACTTTCTTAAAACAGTAACAAGTGCCTCCTCAATCCTCAATAATGCCGTGGAGTTAGGAAGGGCGAAGGGCAAAGCCCGTAGTTTTCTAGCTGGGGAAAATTGTATGTGTAAAAGGATTTGTAAACTCTTAATATAAACAATTTATCTTTTTACCTACTAATTTTGGACTTGAATATGTTTTTAAATTGAGATATTTTGTAGATTCATAAAGACTTACATCTTAATGCATGTTCTGTTGAACATTGGCTGATTCATTCTGCCTTATATATTGGATTTAGGATCTCAGGGGCAGTAGATGACCTCCCCCGCAGTATATCTGTAGTATCTGATGCGACAATTGAAGAATGAATGGGATTAGACTGCTTACAGCAGTCAAAGTTGATTTTAATCCACATAAGAGGTGGAAGGCAACATTTTCTTATGACAAGATCCATTTCGGTCTTAACTTGATAGTCTGTAAACAAACAAACAAAAAAACGTACCAATTGATAAAGCCAGTGAAAGATGCCAGTCTGTGTGGTTGCCCAGAATGATGAGGCATGTCTTGTGCTCAAAACCAGCCTCTTGAGCAACGTGATATCTGATGGGGCTACAAAATCTTCTCATTTATCTAACGAAAGTGTCACACATTGTTTCATTGATCTCTTCTAACCACCTTTAATAGAGGTGTGCTAATACATGCAATAGTTCAGAAATGCATGTAACCTAGCAGATTATTTTTTCTATTAATAAGATTATAACCAATGAATGATTTGTTGACTTTTTTGTCTTCAATTCCACTTGCAAGCCAATGACTCCGCCATTAAAACTAGGTTTGGCTTGTCAAAGCTGAAAAATTGCTCATAGGATGAGTGCCTTTTCTCCTCTGAGGACTAGCACTGTCTATTAATGTTCAAAGTACTGTTGTCCATAGTAGCTTTTAAACTACTAACAACTTGTATTTTGTCAGACAACTTTTGTCAACTAGGTATTATTCTCCTCCAATGTGACCCTGCCTCCTATTGTTTCATATTTCATGCCACTGAGACAAAGCATTATGGGTTTGTAATGGAAAGCAGCTATGCTTGTTTTGGAAAAAAATCTCAGTTTCTTCTGTAATTTGATCATTTTTCTTTGTAGAGTATTTTTCTTTCGGCATGAAAAAAATTGCTGCTCAGTAAGACATAAAAAAATTAATTGCAGAATACGGCATGTGCAACATTTTATTTGTATAATAGAACTGGTGCTAAATGGCTTCTATAAAACATTTTTGTCTTTTGTTTGCTAAATACCATACTGGACTTATAAGAAAGTAAAAATATTGATTTTATGTTTACTTTTGTACAACTTTGAATTTCTGTGTCTTGTAACAGATTCGAGTAAATCTTTTTTTGCGTGTATGTAGGCCTTAAACAAGAAAGAGAAGAACTTTATCCTATACTTTTTAATTGAATGGCTTAGTAAGGAATGAAACAGAACCAAAACTATTGTTATCACTTTCGATTAACATTGCTATTCTTTGTCAAGCTGTTATTTCAGTGGTGCAAAAACATTTTCTCGTCTTTTTTTTCTATGTCCTATTAAGTAAGGGCCTGAACTTTAAACTTTGTCTTTTTCAGTAGATGTTTTCATGTTTTTCCTTGTATGTATTGCTGATAGTGCTTTAAGAAAGCTAAACATTGGTCAATGTATTTTTGTTCCATGTGTCTGAATTTCTCAGGTAGAAAGCCAAGTAACCTGATAGTTTTGAAAATAAGAACCAAATAAATTTTTATTTGTTGCAAGACTCTTTAAAATGATAACTTTTAAATAAATGCTGATAATTCCACTTGGAGAGGTTTTTCTGCCTGTAGGCTACTTTGCATTAATGCTGATCCTTTTCCTTATTTGCATTGTTAGAGAAATAATATTTAATTTTCAGACATTAAAAATAACTCTGATACTGAAATCTGTTCATTTGCATAGATTGGCTAGAATTTTACCCACCTACAATAATATTTTCTATGAAAATATATAGGTCCAGTTTTTATTTTTTGCTTTTGCTTTTTTAAAGGAAAGGTACAGGCAGGATTGAGGGTGAGTAGGCAGGCAGGAAGAGAGGAGGAGGAAGCACTAAATTATTTAGTTGGTTATCTTGGTGGTTCCCTCAGGCCTGGGTTGCGAAGCTGAAGCCGACACTGAAGCTGGGTCCTTGGGATGCTGTGTGAACTATGCCAGCCAAAGGCCATGGACTTAATCATTAAGCCACCAGGGTGTGCTTTAATATGTGTTAATATTGTTTCTATGCAACTCTTCCCTTTATGCTAGTTTGTGGGCACGGACTTTGTCAGAGCTCATGAAACTGGTTTTATTCTTTTGGATAAGTTGAAATCATGATAATTGGACTTAAGTCTATACTCCCTTCAGTTGAATTACAAGGTTATCAAAATGGGTTCCCTGGAATTTCACTTCACCCCTTCCGGACTTGGTGGAAATGATACAATACCCCAAAACAAGTGTGAATGTGGAATGAGGAGTCTAGTCAGGGAAGTTGGGGACCTCAGTCAGTCTCTGACCACTCAAGAGTTAACTGAATTTTCACATTAAATGTACAGCAAACTGCCCCTAAGTATTATATAACAGAGGCAGACTACCCTAGAGTGCCATCTGGGCACTTTCGAGCTCTAAGGGTCCCTGTGTTCAAACAGCTGAAACAGCAAGGACGGTACAAATGCCTGTTCTGATCTGGGTTTACATAAACTTGGCCTTCAGAGGTAAGGCGAAGGTGACATGATGCAGAGAAGCCACAGATATGGAGATGATGGAAAGATTTAGCAAAAACTGCTTAGACCCATGGATGCTGATACTGAGAACATGTCTGTGGGGGTTGCCTGAAAGCAGGTGGAGAGCAAACAAGAGGCTCCCCCACTGGAGAGGTGCTTGTAACAGCCACTCCCCCATCTTGAATGGCGCCTTTTACATAATATGGCTTCTGAATATGCTACTGGACTTGAGAAGTGTTTAGATCAAAGTGCTGCCTTATAGTCATATCCCTTTACATGTAATCAACAGTGTTGGTTTAGTTCTGAAGGGAGGGGAATCAGGCTACTTGGGATTGAAGCTTTAACCAGGCTCTGGTTTTCCTTTTGGCATGTTGAACTTTGTAAAAGGAGTCGCCTAATCTTCACATCAAAATGAGATTTCAGGCTGCAGAAGTGGCCCAACTTCTTTTCTCTCCCACCCCTTCTCCAAAGCATTTGATCTAACAGGTTGTTCAGCACAAAAAGACAACTCAAATCATTTGTTGAATGTCTGGGGGGGGGAAAGGGCACATTTAAAAACAACCAAAGCAGACAATGTGATCTGATAACAAAAAATGCAATCTGTGAGTCCTCTTTGGTTCAGGCACTTTATCTTTGCTAAGAAATACATGCCAACTCTAACAGTAAAGTGGCGAAATACAACCCAGAGCAATGACCTGTTCATACAACCAACTGTATATGCGGATCGGACATCCTTGTGACATGAGGTGAATTCACTTTGCCTCTATAAAGATCCTTGAAGACTCATGATCAGATGATACATGAAACCAAAACCATACCACCTTTCCTTATAGTATTTGGTAATAGTAAAATTACCTTCCTTAATAATTTTGCTATAGACTTCAATGTGGCGGTCTGCCTTTGACAGTTTAGAAAGTTCTGACTTAGAGGGAGAATATGGTGTGCCCTGGTGGCCCAGCAGTTTGGTTCACTGGAGGCATAATCCACAGACATCCTAAGGTTCCTGCTTCCAGATCTGTGGCTGGGGGAAACCAAGCTGAACAACTAAATAAAGTGCTTCTTCCTGTCTCTTCCTGCCTGTACCTTTCCTTTAAAAAAAAAAACAAAACAGGCAGAATTTGACAAATCACCACCAATTCTATTCATTTTTTCTCAATAGGACAAGCTGGTACTTGAGTTGTAATGCAAGGCCTCAGTGAACTTAAATCCCTTGCTTCTTTGTGAATACAAAAAACATCACTCAGCAGTGAAATGAATTATTAAGATCAAGTAAAATGATTAAATCTGGTTCCTCTGATTAAGATTAAAAAACAAGTAAACCCACCACACACTGGGTACGACCAACCATTTTATTAACCGACCAAAGCACTTCATTTTGTTTTCTGATTTGAGGTAAAACCATGAAACACGGTTCACAAGAAAATACAATGACTAACTACAGTTACAAGAGTTTGAAACCTTACTAGTTGCTCATATTACTTTTACAAATTCATACAACTGTACAGTCTACTTAAACTAAGTTTATTTTTAACCAAAGACCAATATCAAAGAGCTAAACACTTGACTACTCTTGCAGTGGCTATAGTTTTGTACTGTCATCTTATGAATATACTTTAAAAACCATTTGTCTAGTGATATGTACTGTCTCTTCATTCTTCGGGGGTAGCAGGGTGAAGGCTCTCAGGAGAGCCAACACCTATTCCCTGTACTGCATGCCTCTATGTCAAATTGTATCAGCCACTGTCCCACCATGAATATGGGGGTTGGGAAGATAATCCTACAATCTTCTTCATATGGGTAGGCTTTTAGGCAAGCAAGCTGATTTTTCCCCAAAGGTTTCTTTTGCCTGTTCAGAAGCTGGTTTAATCCTCACTGTAGATCAGTGTTTAGTAAGAGTGTCTTGAGTGTCCCGTGGAGGGCAAAGAGAATGAAGCAGTCTAGGGAAGCATTATTTCTTCCAACTGGGCCCAGCATGGACATCTCATTTTGTTAATGGACAGCTCTCTCTAATGAATGACTTTGAAACACTGCAGCAGATTTGCTTTAGAGATAGATAAAACCAAAATCATGCAGCTAAGTAGATGGAGAAATAAGGGATTTGCTACCTTCAGAGAACACAAGGAAAAGTTCATCCCTTGTTCTTGATGCTTGAAGGACTTTGCAGATGAAACCCTTTTTTTTTTTTTTACCTGTTTGGGGGAAATCCCAAGTCTTCTTACCTGTCCCAGGAAAGACAAATATGAAAGTCAGCCTGTACTTACAATAGATCAAAGAACAGTAATGATATTATATGACAGCACTGCAGTTCACGTTCTGGATTTGTGACACACAGACGTCATGCAATCTAAGAAGTTAATTTTATCAGTGTCACTAGTGATGTTAATTACAAAATTACAGATACTTCAAAACTTTTCTAAATATTGAAATCACCATGTTTTAAAGACAGACTGGAATGTTACAAATGATTCTGTAAAATACAAAAATAGATATGCTTCCACTGAATGCTTTAATCATTTTTCCGAGCATTCTCATCTTTCGGTTCCTCCTCATCTGAGTACACGGTGGGCTCCTCCCCCTCTTTCAGCAGTTTGCCCACGTGATGGTACTTGACTGGAGGGAGAGAAGGAAAACACAAATAAATCAACGGTCATTCTCATGTTTTATAGAAAATCACTACCTTTAAAGCACTTACTAGGGGCCTACTATCTGCATTGCAATGTGCTGGGTTCCTGGAAAGATAAGGTAGCTTACACCACGGCCCTTACCAACAGGAAATTAAGTTTTGCTCAGAAGACAATATAATACAGGTAGTGATGTCTCTGCAGGAAACATCAGCATAGTTGCCTTTGTGTGAAAGAGCACTTAGAAGAGCAAGGGTTCATTATGTGTTAGAAGGGTTGCCGGACACTTCATGGAAGAAGGCCATGCTTTGGGAAATGTGAATTGGGATTTGGGGAGGGAGGAATTTCCATAAAATGAAATCGTGTACAAAGGCATGCAGGTGAGACTGAACCTATCTGGGAAGCCATTAAGAGAACAAGCAGGCAGGAATAGAGTAGCAGTAAGGTCAGCTAAGCAGTGTGGGGCAATGTTCTGAAGGGTGTGGAAAGCCAGCTCGGGGAGTTTGGATTTATCCTTTAAGTAGCAAAGGTCACTGAAGGTTTAAGACAGGAACCACGAGGTAAAACAGTGCTTTGGCAACAGTGTCACACAGCCGTAGGGAAGATTAGATTGTGAAGCAAAGAGAGGCAGGAGCTGGGGGCTGGGGAGCGGGGAGGTCCATGGGAATGGAAAGGATATATGATACTCTAAAAGACAACTGGAAGCATGAGTTGATGAACACTGGAGCTCCCCTGGGTTGAAATAGAGACCTCAGAGGGGCACAGAACCAGAGATTGGCAAGACCCGGCCAAGCGCAGTTATTACTGGCAGGAAGCAAGTCTCTGGGAACCTCTGAAGAAGAAAGATCACATTGTGGGGATAGAAACACTATGGCAGGGAGTCAAAGGGTAGAAAGGGGATGAAGCAATGGTCAGGGACAGTCACTGATAAGACTACTGTTTGACAGTGAAAGGAAGGGATGATAACAGGCTAGTGCGGAGAGGACAGTGGGAGATGGGATTTCTTCCAGCATGGGGGAAAAGCCACATGCAGTTAAAGGAAGTGGGAATGAAGGCAGGCGAACACTGGAGACTGGAGAAAACAGAATGTCACCCAGAGTGCAAAAGACTTGAGAAAGGATGGAGCTGGTGAACCATCGCCAGAAGACTGGATGCATCACTGCCACCAAGCTAATGCAGGGTTAATGCTCACAGTGCTAGAGGCCAAGAGTGGGAATTAGAAGAGTAACCAACCTGTCTAACCAGGTAACCAGAGCTGCCTTTGTGTGAAAATAATCATCAGGAACAACTGGAATTTCCCCCTTTGAACATATTATAAAGGTCCCTAGGGTACTTGGGGCTGTGCAATCAGAAAACAGGCTGGTGCCTGACAAACCTGCCTTAAGGGACACCATATCAGCTCTGGGCACAGCTGAAGTGTTACAACTGTGTGTGGGGCTAGCCTTAGTTTAAGGGGAAATCACATTTTTTTTCACCCCACTGATTAAGCCTTAGAAAATAGAGCTCCATAAGTTATCAATAATTCAGTGGTTTCATCTAGAAGAACCTATTGTTACAAAAACCGTGCAACTGTGCTGGACACTTGAATCCTGTTTCCAAAGACTGAAAAGCTAATACTCAGTCTGTTTGGGATCCAAACTCCTAATAGTAGAGCAGTCTCTGGCTAATTATTCACAGACCTCTCGATGAAGTCAGCATTAGTTTCAAAGAAAATGGCTGAAGTTAACTGAAAGCGGCAATGTGATTTAACCCATTATGGAGAACAGCCAATAGAAAATTGGATTTTAAATGAAAAATCTCTCTCAAAGAAAATGGTCACGGTGTTTCTAGACGGTGTTACACCTGAGAAAGATCATTATTCGAATTCCTGGCAGTGAAATATCGCTAAGAGATCATTAAACACTTTAAGGTTTGACAAAAATCCAACTTTTCAATCCCCAGAATTTGAACTTCACCCCCACCCTTACTCTCAGAAGACCTCAGTCCATAGCATACCCCAGGAAAATAGCTCCTTTTCTTTCTTTTTAAAAATGCAGATACCATTGTCGCTGGGCAGATTCATTTGTAGATGAGACCTATAGTTAAACGCCATTAGATTCAAAGAGGGGCTATCTTGCAGAATACAAGTCTTCCATTCTTCGACAGAGATGTGGGCTGCTTTTACAGCAAGCTCCAAGACAGGGTTTATGAAAACCCCCCTTTCAAGATGGCCACTCTCCTTGCTATTACATACCAAGTACCAATTCTCACTGTGGAACCTATGCAAGCTTCTCAAAATTTTTAAAACAGAAACCCATGTCTCCGTAGAGGAGCTGAAAACTGGTGTGTAATCATGCCAAGTGACTCAGCACTGCAGCAATTACTTCAAGCCATGAACTTGATCCGTTCAAGATTCAGGAGCCTATCAAACTGCTCCCAAGTTTCAGGCTGCTTAGTAATAACTATTGTACCGATGTGAATCCCATTACTGGCAGAAATTTGATCCAGGCACAATTTAAAAAATGCTTACAAGTGAACTGAGAGTCCCAGTCACTCAGGGTCTCCCGCTGGGCAGGAGTGAGGTCAGAAAGGTCATCGTATTCCTCCTTCAGTGCTTCCTTATCCAGGCAAAATGTGGCAAGGCCCCTGGAGGCATCTCTTCCGGCAAAGACCCCGTATGGTCCCTCTTTAAAAAGAAAAATCCAAAGACCAATTCTTTATTAGACAGTCGATTTCTCCATGACTCACTCCCAGAAGATGGCTTCCTTATGCAACACACAAAGCCCCCTTTTTGAATATCAAATTCTAGTCTGAAACTCTAAATTATGTAGGAGACCCTGAGAGGCCCGTTGTCATTAACATAAAATCAAAATGCCACACAGCACTATCCATTTCTCAAGATATTCAAATAGCTAATAAAAAAGCCCCAAGTGATTATCTTCTGGGGAGGGTGGTAAGAAAATGACCCAAGATAATACTGAGTTCATGGGTCAGAATTCAACTTTAGGGCACTCAACCCAGAGAGTCTGGCTCTCTTCCAGGCACTTGGGTTACCCCAGTGAAAGTTAAAAGAGTTTCTCAGTAAAACACTAAGATATAAATGAAAACATTTCCTTACAAATATCTTCTGATATGCTTTAACAAGTCAACGGTACCTTACAGAGATCTTTGGTTGTGAGACTGTATTAAACATTAACATGTGACAATCACAGACGTTATGACTATTAATGACTCAGAAATCTACCCACCTGTTACATAATCATCAGGGTCAATAAAAGAACACAGGGGAGGGGAGATGGACGTCATCACTAGTTTTGGGGACTTTGGACATGGGGACTATGAAAATACTAAAACTTACATTAAAAAGGCCCCCACAGGACTATAACGCTAGCTAGTATGTACAGTATGATACTGAACTTTTGTCAGAGTGGTGAACCATTCTGTAGGTACTTATATTTAAACTTAAATATTGCACAATAAAAAGAATCCTGTGTACCTTACATGCTGTGTTGTTTCCCCAAAGGCAAACTGAGTAGCAACCTGACATTAAAGTCTGTAGGTAACCACGATGCCAAGTATGAGAATGGATCAGGTTTCAATATGCCCTGCTCAGCAGAAACCTCAATTCGCCAGGAATTTTCTTTACAAATTAGACATTTATAACCAACTTTTATATGCAGATAAGAGCCAGAGAAAAACAGTTGTTTTTAAATCATCATTAGATGCCACCATTTCCACTAGAGAAGATTAAAACAAAACAAAAACCTTACATTTTCACAAATGGACATCTCTAGTGGAAATGGCAGCATCGAGTGCTTGAAAATGGGCCAGCTGTATTGGTTGGAACCTCACCATTTCAGAAATTATGGTCCCAGAATACTTAAGAAGAGTCTGACGGGAACATTAGAAAATAGGAGACTATGTATCATTCACCACAAGGTATATTTAAGAAAACGTAAGCTCCATGCGCAGAGATGACTATTTTGATTGCTGCTAGAACGGGCATTAGAATAATTTTTAGTACTCCTTTGCAACATGAAATACCATTTCCACAGTGTTAGCACCTATTTTGCAAGGTAGGGACTTGAGCTCTCACAATGCGCCATCCTTTTGTCAGCTTTCAGAGGGACAACGAAGACATAAGACCCAGACTGCTTTGTGCCAGAGGTCACATAGATGATCAGGGATCCAAACGAGACTAGAACACAAGGTTCCTCACTCCTTGTTCTGTACTCTCTGCACAGGCCTACCTTCTGTTCCATGACTTGGCAAACAATCAGATGATGATGCCCACGCACATGTTCTGCCTACTTTATGGCACAGCTCAGGAATAAGTGCTATTTACATGATTGTTTATTGATAAATGTCTCTGGGTGGGCTGCTGTTAAGTGTGGTTTCCAATTTATTTTGACAGTTACCTGCCTACACAAAATAGGTCTTCTAAATTGCCCTCCAGGAAAAGCCGCCAAGTGGAAGACTTCCTTCAGATCCTAACACATCTTGATTGTGAGCACATGAACTGAGAGAATAAAACAACGCAGGGCTGGTCATGACCTGATAGGGGCCTTACTACTCTTCCCACTCTCTAGACCAGGAAGCAAGCAGTCAATGTGGACACACTCAGGAGCAACCAGTTTTTAGAGGAGTCCATATTGGAAGAGCTAAAATCTCTTCCCCCTTACTAAATAATTTATAGAGGTGGACTTCCAGAATCTGGCTGCTTCTCAAAACCGCCTGGGGAAGCATGATAAATACACATTAATGCCTCCCCCCAGATTCTTGGGGCCGTTATAATGGTTAGGCTGGGAATCTACATTTTTTTCTCCAGGGCATCAGGTGATTCTGATCCTCAACCAGGCTTAGAAAAGCCTCACTTCTGAGACCCCTACAAGCCTGGCCCTTTCAACAGCTCAGCAGTCATCTATACCTCATTTCCCCCCTGGTTGGCTTTTCCAGAAATCCCCACTCCCAGCAGCCTTCCTAGCTCTACCCCTTTTGTTTCTGAGGATCCTCCCACTTCTCTCTCCCTCCATTTAAAATTTTTTTTTTGGGGGGGGGGTTTCTAGTCTTTTCTCTCCTGTCATAGGAGAAAATAGAGTATCGCCTTCTCATCTTGCCACATTCCCATTGTCCGCTATATTCAGCCTTCATTCCTCCCTCAAGCCCCCCCCCTCCCATACAGCCGCCCTCCTATGGTCACCTTCCAGCCTTTCCGTCTGCCACACACAGCACACGCACACACACCAAACACGCCACACACATC
>RJWH01010798.1:0-15007 GCA_004363575.1 Solenodon paradoxus | reverse complement strand
GAAACAGTGTCTTCTGGGGACAAAGGAATCCACTCTTCATTATTTCTCCTGTTTCCATTGAGGGTGTGCAGACCTAAGAAAGATTTTCTCATTACTTGGAGGTTTCTGCACAGGTTGACTGAACAAACAAATTTATATTAGACACAATTAGTAAGAGAAAAGGCCAAATTTGATACCATGCTGAAGCATAAGAAAGTGGGTCTGGGGTGTCCAGAAGAGAAAAGTGTGTCTTCAAGTAGCAAGGAAGGATGACTTGCTCTTAACCTCAAAGTAAAGATAGATTTAACTTCCCTTTCTATATTCTTCTAGGGTATAAAAGAACAATGATCATTCTTTATTAGGGGATGGGTAAAGGGATTAAGAGAAAGGCCGGAGCTTCTCATTTGCCTCAGGGTTGTCCTCCATAGTCCTTAATCAATATATCAATTTTGAGAGGCTTGGGGTGATGTTTTAGCTTCAAAGGATATCAGACTGTGCCACACCAAAAATTGCCGCTTTGGCATAAAGATTATTTTGAGGCAAATGAGAATAAACAGAGACAAAATGAGGCCTTCCTGAAGTTCTCTATATCTTGCTCACAGCAGAAACTTCTGAGGAATGAGAACTTCCATAAATCCACTCTCCTAGACAAGTTTTATGGCAAGCAAAATCTGTACCAAAATAGGCCTGCACAAATAACTCTTATCTTCCATTAATTTCTACTATATATTTATCTTCCCACAGTTTGCTGCCCTTGGAAGCTTAAAATCATTTTCCTTTGTCTTGTCACATCTCTACAAATTCATTTTTCTCTTTAGAAGATACCCAAGTTCTAACCACTTTTTTAAATTATCGGTCACTGAATGCTCCCAGATCTATGTACAATGCATATATTAATAATATTCTGCTTCTCCCTATCCTTGTTAATCTGTCTTTTGTACTTTACAGCATTCCAGCTGGAATACCCAAGATGAATAGAGGAAAAATGTCTAATCTTCCCCTATACTGCTTTGGAAGCATTTACCCATAATTCTGGAGCAAAGGGCAAAACTGCCAAATTTAATAGATCAAAGTCATGGTTAACTTACACTTGCTGGGCCAATAAAAATAGCAAACAGCCATTTCAGCACTTGGACTTTCTAAATAAACAAATCTAACCAAGTTAATTTTAAAGATCTAATCAATTTTACTAAAAGAGTCATGAATCAGGCAGCATCCCATCTAGCTAGTAAAATGTTACTCTGAAAAACTATTCAAAATGTGTAGGTGAAAAAATTAAAATAAATGAAGAAGGAATTATTTCAAGTTTAGGTAACTTACCTATGAGGAATGAATGAAGATCTTGTGGCAGATTACCTTCTTTCTGAGAACTGAAAAGATGACATAATTTGGAGTTAACAAGGAAATTTCATACTAACAAATTCAGACTACATTCCTAGAGGAGGTTGAAACTGCATTTGGGTTAGTTGTTAAGTCTTCATGGGCTTAGCACAGGTACTTCCAATTTGAGCCTGCTGTTTTCTCTTTAACAGACTAAAATTCTTTCTGCTCTTTTATCTTTTGTTTATATGACTATAGCAAGTTTCCAGTTATTCCAACAGAACTGCTTCTACTTTGAACTTTCATTTACTACTTGAATTATGTATTCATCTCCATTTGCATTATTTAGCTTTCCTACTGGATTGTATGCTCTTGTATGACAGGGACTAGATGTGTGTCATACTAGGAAATACATTTACATTAATTGGTATATGCTCATAAGTCATTAATCATCACACTTGGTTTATATACATATTACTATTGAAATGCTAACACTTTACGTTTTAAAAATTGTTATTTGGTAAAATCTAAGAGCTTGAAGGAGCTAATACAGAACACAACAAATCTCTCAGAATTGTTCTCTTGTGGATGCCTCACTCTGACATGAAGGACCAAGGACAGTGTAGGACAGCACCATGGACAAAAACTGAAGCTCCAATTCTTCTAAACCTTTAGTCCTTCCCTTACTGAAAGAAACTGTCTGCTACTTCCTGGACCTCTGCCCTTTTCCTAATCCAGCAATTGTCTTTTGCCCCTATTCTTTAGAAAAATATAGAAAAGGAAGTTATTTACCTTTACTTTAAGAATAAGGATAAGTCATTCCTCTTTGCCACATGCTGAACCCCTCATATCTTCCCCAACACTCACAGGTCCCCTTTCCATGCTTCAACTCAGGATGTAAATCTTTGATTTGTCCCACTTACCTCAGAATTTACCACTATGCAAATTCTACATATGTATGTTATTTAAATTTGGGCTTTTCTCTTACTAATGGTGCCTCATTAATTTTTTTGTTTGTCAAAAGAATTTTAACCTCCATAATTTGGCAAGCTAGTCCCAGGAGAACTTCAAAAGACTGGATACTGCTTGTTTCCCAGAATGGCTACAGAGGTTTGAGAATCAGAGCTTCTAACAAAGGCAGCAGAAATTGGTAAATATTTTTACCACATTAATACCCAATCTTTTCCCCCTCTACAAGCACCCAAAAGAAACAAGGTGGTGAGAAATCTTCTTTCTAAATTGATTAGTAGGAGAAAACTTGGTGAGATTAGCTTCTTGGGTGTTTGTGACTCATTTTGATTTAAGAACATTTTCTAGATTTTGAGTAATGCTGTGGTTAAGAAAAGGAACTGCTTCGGTGAATCCTTTCTCTTCTCTTTTTCTTGTTGTTGTCTTTTGTTTGGTGGGTTCTCATCCTGAAGAAGTTATTTGATTCCATGGTCTTTGTTTTCCCATCCTCTTCTTGAGACTTTTGTTTTCAACCCTCATGCAGGACTTTTCTTTCTAAACCTTTTTAGGGAAGTGAAATCTGACTATGTGCATGTCTACTGTGTTTATCCTACTCTTATGTGTATTGTTTGTTACTGTGAGTACATTTATTTTTACCTGTGGTTAAGCTAAAATACTAGTTTGCTCAAGTCACTTTAGACTTGGACTCCTAGTTGAAAGAAAAATCTTTAGAGAACTCTCAGCTTAAATTTGGTTTATTGGCACTTTTATAAGAATAATAAGTTGGCAACAAAGTGTAGACAAAGTATGCTGATTAACCTAGCGAACCAAGGATTATGACCTTGATTTATAAATTCCTATTTTGTTGGGCCAATAACACTTGTAGGCACAGTGAAGCAGGGAATGAACCTAAAACCACATACCTTACAATCGTCTCCCAAGTTCAGGTGTCATGTCAAGTCTCAAGGCACCACACCCAGAGCATAGGGCAGAACCTTTCCCTAAGAAGACCACATGGGAGGACATCAGGTTTCTATATACCAATCATTATGATCTTTCCTGGAGGACGAAACTGTGTTCTAATCTAAGCTTTGGAATCAATGATTAATCAGCACTTACTATGATATAATTATTACCCTGTTTGATGCCATTTTTAGCTGTGTCTTCATCTATCTATCAATTGCTCAGTGGTTCCTAAGTAATAAATTAATGCCTCATGTTGCTGGGCCTCCGAGTGACTTCTTTGGAATTGAAAAGCATAGTGCTCAGACCTTGAGTGACTTGGGCCTGTGTAAAACACCAAAGTGATATAAAGTTACAATGGCCACTAAGAGATTTGAGTTTCCAAAAACAGATATGAGAGAGATAGCGAAGAAGGAGAGGAGGAGGAGGAGGAGGAGGAGGAAGAGGAGAAGAAGGTTTGAATGAGACACTTATTCTAGCGCTATTGTGCTATCTAAAAGTTCTCCAGGGGGAGATTAGAACCCTAGATGGTGTCCTCTATAGAGCATATTTTGAAAGAAAATAAGAGATCCTAGTATATCCTCCCAGTCTTGTCCTCCTTTTTATGCCTTGCCATCTCCTGTCCATCTTTTTCCTTCATCTCAGAACTTTGGTATAAGAATAAGGTCAGACATAGTTGTGAATGGAACTTTGAAGTTATAAGTCTGTTGCCAGCTCTCTAAGCCATTTTTGGTTAAAAAACAGTTTGACCAAATTAGAGAATGAGTTCAGAGAATATTAGAATATTTCTGACCCTTTCCTTAAACTAAGAAAGTTAAAAATCTGAATTAGAAGTTTAGAAGGCAACATCATCCCTGAAGTCTTATCTTACTTGAATGAAAAGAAACTGAAGGAAAAAAAAGACTCAAAGTGACAGTATAAATTTTAAGCACCTATGAGGGTTTATTTTGCCATAATATAGCCCGTTATTTTTTTTATAATGAGAGAGTCATATTTTACTTGGAATGTGATTATATATTTGAATGACAATTTAAAAATGTCTTCACATATTTGTCTCTATATTAAGATGTTGCATGTTACTTCCAAAATTTTCATATGTCATTAGATCATGGAAGACTCCTTAATAACTTACTAAATTCAGAATATAATAAACTAATCTGAATGTTTCTTTAAGTTCAAATGTTCTGGGAAATTTGACTATTTGCTTCAAAATTCCAATCCTAGGAAAAGCAAAATATGTTTTGGATTTTAAGTCCTGGTCGAGGTTTAATTTGACTCCATTTTGGCCTATTGTTTCTCTAATATTACTTGAGAAGTTTTCTTTATGGGTTTGTTAGGACAAGCAGTCTACCTATACATGAGCTAGGGCAGATAAAGTATGATTAGCTGACAATATGGCGACAGCTATGTTGGCACAAAAGAACTATGCAGGCAAGAGATCGAAAGAAACTACAAGGGCCAAAGAATGTGGAAGGAGAACTTTGAGGAAGTGAGACTTTGAAACTATCGACAACTATGAAAAATATCTTGGAGGGGAGGTCTTGAAACTATCCATCAGATAGGACCCTGAGATAGTAAGAGGGGATATAAGCCTGTCATACTGCACAGTGGCTTGCTTCAAACTCCACCTTTCAGAGCAATTGAGGCTGCCCTTTCAGACCCCCTCCTGAATGTACTTTCCTTTTGCCTATTAGATTCTTGTTGGACTTTACTTCTACTGTCTGGGCTAAAGGATAGAAATGTGCAGAGCATCTAATTAAAAAAATCTGACTTGTTCTCATGAAATTTTAAGAAGTTATACCAAGACCAAGATGAAGCTGTTTTGTGTGTGTGTGTGTGTGTGTGTGTGTGTGTGTGTTTTACTAAGCCTTCATCCTCAAATCTAGCTTCATCCAAGTAATATCAATCTGTACCTTCCAGGTCAGAAAAAAAGTTAATTAGAAATTTCTAGCAATAGATTTTATGTGTCTCTAAAATATGTTTAATAATTTAAAGCTGTAAAGAGCTTTACTGAGTTATATTGAACAATGATAATTATCTAAATATATGTATCACACTATTGAAATACTAATTCTTAAATATATGTCAGCTTCTGGCAGAAATACTAAGAGTTTGGGTTTATAAGCATGTGTCTTATGTCACCTTAAGAAGTCATGCTATAAGGAAACTTAATATTTGTAAATCCTTTGACCTGGAAAAAATGTTAATGAAATAACCTCTTGTGTTTTCTTTATAATTGCTTTAAAAATTAAGGTTTTGAAGGTTAAACTTTGAATTAATATTCATAATAATAAATAAATGTAATGAAAATAAGCAAAATATATCTGCATGCAAAGAAAATAAGATGTGTATTAAGGAAATGGATTTTAAGCTGAAACAGTTATTCCAAAATGTGGTCAGAGTGTATAAAATCAAATAAATTTAAAATTAAGTTGTAAAATAAATTTATGTAAAATCAAATCTTAAGTTCATTCATCTGCTAAAAGGACAAAATGAATTCTTAAGTTGTGGTCAACATTTGATAACAGATTGAAAATTGTTTAAGAATTTATACCTGAAAGCAAGTTATCTCTATCGGGTCTCTGATAAAAGTAAAACTTAAGAGCTGAGTCCTCTCAGAGCCATAATCCTTTAGCTAAATTGGTAATTAAATATTGTTTTATTAGAGTGTTTTAAATTATAATGTCCCAAACCTATCCCAAAATTGAGTTCTGAATGAAAATATTATTTTAAAGAAAAATATGGAAAATCTTAGAGAACTCCAAAGATATCCCATACAAAGAAATTATTATCTCTTTGTGGAGAAAGATTAAACAAATTAAACTTATTTGGTATGGTGAAATCTTTTGAGATGCATTGTGAAAATAAAAAATAATGCTCAACCACTGGTCATTATTTTAAAATACAGTATACTGCAAAATCTGTCAATTGTCTTATAATCATATCTTTAACTAGGTTAGTTTAAAAGTCTTTTGCCAATTAAGAAACTATTATTTGCTGATGTTTTTCATGTTCAAAATGATTCATGGAAAGAACTTTGGCAAGTATATCATAAAACTGAACTGTGTAAGGAATTGCAGAAATTATGGAAAACTGAATTCATAAAAATTCTAACAGATCAAGATCAATAATTAAATTAGACAGAATGAACTAATGAGAATGACTATAATATTCCAATGACTTTTTGACTTAGATGTTATAGACTATTTTATACTTTGCCAGATTAAGAAAGTTCTTTTTGTCTTTTAAGCAACAAACCTGCAGCAATCTGAAAAATTCCACCTTTTGTTAGCAGAATTGAACCCTTGCTTTTCTCTCCCTAATACCATGAGAATGTGAAAACTGCTGTCTTCTTTTTGGAGTAATGTAACCAAGATGGAAAAGTTAACATGAGTTGTTATTCTTCTGCATACCTGATAACATCAGATAACATTTGACCTGCAATCCAGAACCTGTCAGACTGTTTTAACTGTCAGCCAAAGATGCTTCCACCCTGCCACCTGAAAATCTGAATTGGCTGTGCTCAGTTCAGACTGGATTCATGGACTGAAATCCAGTTATTAACCTTTGTTTTTCTTTTGTTTCCTTGTAAATGCTTCTTATTACTGTTTGATATAGAAGTAACTTTGGAAGTTCACCAATACAGGCAAACCTGAAGAATTTCCAGGGCTAATTCCCAGGCCCCAAAAGCAGCTGAGAACATGAGATAGCTTTCCCAAGGTGATGGATTAAGACAATTCAATTTTATCTAACATTCCTCTCCCTTCTTAGAACTTATTTTCCTGTTTAAAGAAAAAGTGAAGGGGTAGGAATATCATTTCCTTCTAAGTTAACATTTTGTCTTTATTGAAACTGTGGTTGGAAACTACTAGTTTCTGTCTATTCTGCCTTTCTCTATGTTTTTCACCATGAAATATTTTCAAGCTATCTTATTGTTAATAATTATTTCAATAAGTCAGGCACAGACCAAATACCCTTTTGCCAGTCTACCAAACCATGACTGCATCACCTACTCAACTGTATTTTGGTTATGTAGAAATCTAGACAGTGAACCTGAACTTACTTTGCTTTTTCTGACATGTTTATCAGAAAGATAAATACTGGAAGATGTCTGGACAATGAGGTATGGCATCCACAGTTAGAAAACATAAATTTAATTCTACTTCTGATGAGCTAATTATGCCCCATATCTATGTATAAACCTAAGGATATTTCTTATACAGGTACAAGTAATAGATGAAAAATTTTTGTCCTGTGCATGGAAAATAGACATGCCATTAGTTTTCTTAGAACTGTGTTGCAAACAAACTCTGTGCTTTTACTTTTTTTAATGGTAATTTTTTTTCATTTTTTACTGTAGTAACTTACACACATCAAAATAAACTCATATGTATAGGTTCCCATATATGCAGTTTCCCCATTCCTCAGATATATGTCAACACACCCAGCCTTCCATCAAATCACCAAGGGTTCCTCACCATTGTCCAATGGGCTCTGCCACCATTTCCCCCCTGCCACCCCCATTCCATTCCCTCTTGGTAACCTCAGTTCTATTACAAGTGTCCAAGGGTTGGTATTGTTTCATCTATTCCTTTGTTTTGTCAATTCATTTTCTACCTATGAGTGAGGTCATCTGGTATCTGTCTGTCTACTTTTGACTTATTTCACTTAACATAATCCCTTCTAGTTCCACCCATGTTGATTCAAATGACTAGGTTTCATCTCTTCTAAGGACTGTTTAGCATTCCATTGCACATATGAACCACATCTTCTTTATCCATTCATCTGATGTTGGGTACTTAGGTAGTTTCCAGTTGTGGTTTGACCTTGAAAGTATCATCATCGTGCTTGATGAAGAACTTAGAAGCGATTCTGCTAGGTAGTAAGTCAGCCATGAACAGGGAAGCAGAGAGGATGGGAACAGAGGCACTTCTCTCTGATAAAAAAAGGCAGCAGACTGTAAAATGGCACCATTGTGAAATCCTCCAGTCATTTTAAAAGGGGAAAGACTAACAGGACAATTAAAACTCTTATCCCTGGGCAGGGATAAGGGCTGCCAAAATCTTTAAAAATCTCATCCTGAAGCTCGTTGTGGACTATTCCCCTCTTGGAATATAGCCTGCCCTATGTCTTAAAGGGTGTACTATCTTCAGTACATCTCACTTGCTTTTGCTTTCAACTGACGGTGCTGCCTTCTTTGTTCCGTGAGCAGGTGGACCCAATGAAATATTCTCTTGGGCTCATAAAAACTGTGCAAAACTCTAAGACCCTTGTGGTAACATATTATGTGGTGACCCAGATGGGACAATAAAAGGTATGTTTAGGATCCCCTTTTCCATTTTGCCCCTTGTTTTCATCTTATTATTATCAAAAAACATTCTCTGCACCTCAGAGCCAAATCAGGAATAAGGAAACAGATTTTGAGTAGATAAAGAAAAGAAAGTTTATAGTTTCTCCAGGCAAAGGAGGTCACAGTGGCTCTTGCCTTAAAAGGCTGTGGCCCTCCTTAGAGGAAGTTTATCTCAACAGCCCATCAGCACAGTCTTATTTCTCAACTTCTTCCATACCTCCCAGGCATCATCACTTCATTGTTTCTGTGGGTCCTTTATTGTTTCTGCTGTCCTTCAACTGAACAAAGGTTAGAGATGACATCAATTACAAGGGGTAAGAAGCATACGGTTCGGTTCTAGTTGATAACAAAGCTCCTATAGTTAGTCATCAGCTTCATAAGTTGATTTTATTCATTACATATTTTACATTTTACATATTATCCTATTTTCCCCATATAAAAGGTGCTGGATATCACTTGGAAAGAGATCCATCTTATCATAGGTTAGACTTTAAGCCCAACTGAAAAACAGAAAGTCTTAGGAGAAGCAGTTTGGAGATCACATACACATCATAAAAATGAACTCACATCCTGTTGTGGTGGATGTTATTTCCTCATGGATCCAGGCTGGGATTATGACACCATGGGAGGGGAAGTGAGGAGGGAGAATATGCTGCTCTGTATTATAGAAGGATTCAAATGGAGCAGGGTCAAGGCAGTTAGCTATTCTAGGCTGTCCACTATTGACCAAGGTCAGAATGGGAACCCTGACCTAGTCTTTCTAGAAAGAATAAAAGAGGCCATAAGCCCATTTACTTACGTAGACCCTGAATCAATAGAGGAACAATTTCTGCACAATGATAAGTTTATCACTCAGTCAGCCCCAGACATTTGGAGGAAATTGCAGAAGCTGGCTTTGGGTGTAGGCACTACACTAGAGGACCTCCTAAAAGTGGCAACCTCAGAGTTTTACATTTGAGACTTGGAAGAGGAGAAAGTAGCAGAGAATTGAGGAATGAGGTCTGGCTGCCTTACAGGGTTCCAGACCTCGCTTCTAGACACCTAAGGGGCCCACCAGCAGTGAAAGCTGCTTTGGCTTCAGGTAACCAGGCCACTGAAAGAATGAATGTCACCTGTGGTGACGAAAACGGGAACCTCCATCCCCTCTGCCAAAGATGTGGGCAGACTGGGCATTGGCAATAAGAATGTCTCAAGGGTTAGAGGACCCAACTTGGAGCCTAGAGCCAAATGACCCCAACCAATTCCCAGTGAAAGGGCCCTGAGTTGCCACTGGCTCCAGGCACCACCTTGATCATCAAAGGAGCAGAACCTAGGGTGTCTCTGGATGTGACAGGTAAGACCATTACTTTCCTTCTGGACACTAGAGCTGCCTATTCTGTCTTCACTTCTTTCCCTGAAACACTGTCATCTCACTGTTATTAGGTGACGATGTAAATGGTAAATGGTATTCCTGTAACATGCCACTTCGCCTTTCCTCTACAGTGTCTTATGGGTCATTATTATTCACTCCTTTTTAGTTACGCTGGAGTGTCCTGTTCCTCTTTTGGGAAGTGGGGAACTCAAGTATCCCCAAAAGAATAGTAGCACCTTTATTGCTGTTCTTGAATCCAGGCAAGGAGGAAGTAAAGGAAGACAACCCCATATTGGTAAGTGCTGATCCTATTGTCTGGGATATTGGCATTCTTGTACTGACCCTGGGTGCCTCACCAGTGCATATCCACTTATAAGACCCAAAAGTCTTTCCTCATAAGGGCAGTACCCCTTGAAGGTCGAGGCCCTACAGGGCCTCCAATCCATGACAGAGAAATTTTTACAGCATGAGCTGTTAGTTCCCTGTAACTCTCCCTGCAACACTCCTGTTTTGGCTGTAAAGAAACTCAGTGGAGAGTACAGGTTAGTACAAGATTTAAGAGCAATCAATGCAGTGGCACCCCTACATTCAGTGATGCCAAACCCTTATCTGGGGCAGATCCCACCACAGACAGATTCTTGGTTTTAGATCTAAAAGATGCCTTCTTTTGTATACCAGTAACAAAGGACTCACAGTACGTCTTTGCTTTTAAATGGGTCTTAGAGGAAAAAATGGGAAAACTAACCTGGACAGTGCTGGTCCAAGGGTGTAGGGATAGCCCCCATTTGTTTGGAAAAGAACTGGTAAGTCTAAGGAAATAACTAAGGCCTTTCTTCAAGAAATTATTCCTACACTTGGACTTCCCCTCAGCCTTCAGAACGACAAGAGAATTGCTTTTATAGCTGAAGTATCAAAGGCCTTAGGAATTAAATACCATCTACATTACTCATGGAGGCCTCAATCCTCTGTACAGTAGAGATACCTAACCAAACCTTGAAGGTATAGTTAAGAAAAGTCTCCTAAGAAGCTCATCTCTCTTGGAGTCAGGCACTGCCAATTCTAACTAGTTCTAACTAAAATTAGAAACTCTCCTACTTCTAAACTAGGCCTATCACTACATGAGGCTTTGTATGAAAAACACTTTCTTAGAACTGACATCCTTTTAGATCTGGAAGGGGCTTCGGTTTTAAGCAGTGAAAGTGCCCAGCATCTCCAGTTGAATCTACCACTCCCAAGTCAAGAAGTGGCAACTCCCCGCCTTTCTGAGCTTCTGGAGGAAGAAAAACCTAAAACTATACCTGTGAGCCAGTGGAAGATCTTAAATTACTGTTCAAGAGAAAGCCAAAATATAAGTGATGTTTTTCCTGAGATTTCTCTGTATTCTGGCCACAATCTGCCTCTGCATCCCAGAAAGCTGGGAAATGGTTATTCAAACAGCTCAAGTCCTAAAGCTAAATTCCTCCTGCTGGTTGTGCTTGTCCACTAAGTAGAGGTTTTTATAGTTCTGGCACTAGTTTGTGAATGGGGAAATGCTGCTGCTGGACTAGAGCAAGATATTCAACTTACTGATTAATGGGGACATATGGCCTTGCAAACCTTGCTAAAGAATGAGGGCAATTGTGTCTCAGCACTTCCATGACCTTCCCAGTAGACCACTGTTAGGACCCATATATCACTATCTTTCTAACCATCCATCAGTTACATATCGTTTCTGCATCCATAGTACCCTGGGAACCAAAAAGCAACTGTTATCTGTATACCCTGACCAGTGTCAAATGATGTTTTCAGTCCCCACCTCACCTCTCCACCAAGTAAATAATGCTCTTAGAATAGACACATGGAATAGTGGCCTGTACTGGAACACCTCAGGTCCCACTATAGTCAACACAACAGGAAGATCACACAAAGCCTTTTGCCAGGGCAGGCCTATGAATGGCAGGGTCAATGACCTACTAGGTCAGAATCTGGTCCCCAATCTCTGCTCTACAACAGCCTCTATGGACAACTCATCCATTCATTACAAGCTGAAGTGGGGATCCTTATAATATGGAAAGTATGAGGGAGCTATGGACCTGCCATTATTGATCCTCTGTTGGCAGCTACCTTCACAACAGAACCTATTTGGATTCAGGGTGCTGTAGATATGGCATATAGCAGGACTCTAGGTCCTTGAATTACTTTGGCCACAACTTCCTTCACTGCAGAGCAACCCCTTGACAGAATTTATATGATGTCTGGGTCCCAAGACTTCCTTGTCCTACCACCAGGTTGGACAGGAACTTACTCCGTCATGTATGTTTTCCCTAACATCACTGTAGTACCTAACAATGCCTCTCCCATTCCACTTATGGGGCACCGGCAGACTTCCAAACAAGCTGGCCTGCTAATTCCATTCATCCTCCTTTTCAGACTTTTGGGAGTAGGATGTACAGCTACAGGTGGAGAATTCCTTGGTTTTCAATGCTATATCAAGACAATGCTATCTCTCTTAAGAAAACAGGGTAAACTCTGAAGATTCTTCAAGACCAAATTGATTATTTAGCAGGAGTAACTTAACAAAATAGGAAAAGCTCTAGAGCGCCTGACAGCAGCTGAAAGAGGAACTTGTGTCTACCTAGAGGAGGAATGTTATTCTAATGCCAACCAGTTAGATAAAGTTTGGGAAAATGTCTGGTCCATCCTGGAGACTACTTCTGCCTCTCAGAGTACAACACTAGTTGGTGAATGGTCTTCCTGACTTCTTTCACTAATACTCCCTTTCATACAACTTTAATACTACTAGGCATTGCTCTTTGCTTTAGTCTAACGCTAATTAACATGTTGGTAAAATTAATCTCTTCCAGATGACTAACTCTTAACTTAAAAATGATGTGCAACAACAATAGTAGCCCTTTCCAGCAGATGAAGCAACTTTTTATTGAAGACTTCTGGACCATCCCCTTCCTATTCTCTAATAGATGATAAGGAGGAGGTACATAGGCCCAACTCTGCCCCTTTTAGCAGGAAGTAGCTACTGAAAAGAAATGGCATCCCTCCTCCCTAGATGATTCTAGATGCCAACTCCTAGAGGGATGCTAGGTAGTGAGTCAGTCATGACTGGGGAAGCAGGAGGGAAGGGAACAGAGACAGTTCTTTGATCAAAAGACAGCAGACTGAAATGTTACCAATCTGAAATATTCCAATAAGTTTAAGACGGGAACCACTAATGGATCAATAAAAATCCTTGTCCCACCCTATGATGCCCCTGAGCAGGTATAAGGACTGCCAGACTCAACAGAAACCTCAACCTGAGCTCCTTGTGGCTTATTCATCTGTTGGAATATGGCCTGCCCTTATCCTATCTCTTTAAGGGTGTACTATCTTCAATAAACCTCACTTGTCTTTGCTTTTAACTGACTTGCTACTTTCTTTGTTCCTTGAGCAGGTGGGTTAGACAAAATCTTCTCTTGGACTCCTAAGAACCCTGAAGCAAGACCCCAATATCCTTATAGTAACAACTCTAGTACAGAGGTTTGTTAAATCACCAGATATTTTGTTGCACACTAACTCTTTACAGTTTGGGGTATCTCAACTATTCCTTTGGCTAAGATAACCACATAGCACAGACAATATATGTGTGGATCATAAATCTGGACTTTTATGGCTAATTAAAAAGATTAAACTCCATAACTGCGCAAACCAGACTCAAAACTGCATCAGCTTTTGTGAAATCTGATTCACTCAGGAGCATAAGAACAATGAATATGTGTAGACACTAACCTTTGCTAAGGTCCTGAAACATGCCAGATGCTAAGAATCACAGATTCCAATTTGATTCCATCCATAAACCATGCTGGTATCACTCTATTTTTAAGGGAAAATAAAGGCAATAATGAAGGGAAGCAGGCAGGCAGGCAGTGAGAGAAAGAAGCATTTATCTATTTTATGTAGTTGTACATCTTGGTTACTTCTCCAGGCCCCAGGATGCTTGGCTGTATGTGGACTGCATCTGCTGGTGGCAGCAGACTTAACCAGTAAGCCACCAGTGCACACCCATGCTGGTCTCTTTATTTTTTATGGTAACAGAGTATATTAAGGTTTTTTATCCAAGTGGTCAAAAAGATGTGCCCTTGAATGTCTAGCTCCCTGTGTCATCAAATATTTCACCCTTAATAACAGCCAAATTAGAAAGCTAAGCAAAGTTCCTTTGTTCATAAAATTGTGCCACTTACCTGTGATAGTAGAAAAATTGTGGAGAGTCTACTTATTTATTATGATACCAAGTTCTTTATATTCTTAAAGGTCTAATTTCCAATCACTAAAGACTATTAACTGGAGAAACCAGTTCTAAATCTCTCCATGGTTTTAGAATAGGGGTGCAATACTACTACAAAAACTTCACCATGAGAGGCTGACAGCTTAACCTCTGTGGTACTTGAGAATCTCTGGAAATGCTGTATACCCTGACCACTCAGCAAAAAGGAGCTTGCATCAGTCATTGGGGAGAAATGTTCTTTCTACATAAATAGGGCAAGTAGTGTCAGCAGATCATCCATTTTATCTGTCCAAGGAGTGGAAGAGTGCTTTAATAGGTTGTAAGAACATGTGGTTCAATTCACTCTGTTCTTTTTCATTTTCATGTTAATCTTTACTTATTTTTCTTTGAAGATTTCTTGTCACTCATACTAACATGATTCTTCTCTTTCCACAGCCACCAGCCTAGCTATTAATGTGTGTGACTTCCTGGAAGTCACAGAGGAGGGAACAGAAGGAGCTAATCACAGAACAATCCAAATCTTTCAGAATTTGTCTGTTGTGGAGGCCCCGCTCTGACATGACGAGTTAAGGACAGTGGAGGATGGTCCTACAGGCAATGGAGAAGCTTCATTTCATCTAAACTTTTAGTCCTTCCCTTAATCAAATAAGCCATTTACTACTCTCTTGACCTCCACTCTTTTCCTAATCCAGAAATGGTCTCGTCTCTATTCAATAGAAGAAATTAGAAGGAATGAGTCATTCTTCTTGCCTCATGCTGACTACTTTTCTCTACCAACACTGCAGATTCCCTTTCTCTGCTTCAGCACAAGTATAAATCTTTGATCTGCCCCAGCTACCTC
>RJWH01010797.1:0-15017 GCA_004363575.1 Solenodon paradoxus | reverse complement strand
TATCATTGTCTCTTTTTAACTCTGTTAGTATGTGACTTATTAAATACAAAGCATATATTTACTTTTGGGTGCCCATACATTAGTGCAGTTATTTGCTGAGGGATTATGCCTTGATAATAATGTACTATTCATTCTTTCCATGTGCCAAACTTTTTAGATTGGAATTTATTTTGTCTGATATTAGTATTTCAGTTTCTCATGTCCTCTCATCACAGTTGCTTTTACATATTTTTTCCGTAGTCTTTGATTTTCAAACTATGTTTGTCTTTGGATCTGACATGTTCTTTCTTGTATTCACAATATCAATGAGTCTTTTTTCTTCCACTCAATCTGAATCTTTTGATAGATGAATTCAGTCTATTAACATTTAAGAAGGTGATTTATAGGTAGATAATTAAAGCCAATTAAGCTTCTCTTTTCTGCCTCTGTTGTTTCTTCTCTAATTTGTGTCATTTGTTTTTCTCTGCATGGCATTCAGTGTTGATTCATTCAGTTGTCTTCATCCTATCTGCATATTTACTATTTTATGAGCTGGAATCATATTATATTTATATGTCTGTACAGATTCCTATTTTTCTCCCCACCCTTGTATTTTTTCTGTTCTCTCTTGTTGGTCTTGTCTTAATTTATGATTTTGTTTTCTTGTTTAGAAACATTATAGGGATCAGTGAATGTATGTTTTCATTTTCCCTGCTGTAAAATCCCTTTCTGAATTTGTTGAAATCCAAGCTTGGTGATGGAACAGTTCATTAATGTTTATTATTGAAGATCTCTATTAATACATCATATTTGAATAACAAATGATTTAGTGTATAACATTTTTGACTGGTAGCTTTTATTATTTTGGATATGTCTTTCAGTGTTCCCCTAGTCTGTAGTGCTTCTGGTGAGATGTCTGGTGATAGCCTGAGGACTGTACTATGTAGGTTATCTTTTTTTCTTCTTTCTAGTATTTTTGAATTATTTTTCTTTACCATGGACTTTTGCTGGTTTTAGTATATGTGTCTTGGAACACGTCTTTTTACATTTAAAATTTTGGTCTTCTCTCTGCATCCTGGACCTCAATGGTTACTTTTTATAATAGATGGGAGAAGTTCTTCCCTACCATTACCTTAAAAAGGTTTTCTGTTTCTCTCTCCCTCTACTCTCCTTCCAGAATGCCTTGATCCTTAAGTTTGGCCTCATACAATCTGATATTCTGGTGGGGCTTCATTTTTTTTCTCAATATTATTTCTCTCCCCTCTTCTGTAAGGGATTCCTCTGTGATCCTAATCTCAATTTTTGAAATTTATGTATCTGTGAGATTGAGTCTATTTCTGACAATTTCCATGTTGTCTTCAGCCTCTAACTGTATTTTTAACCTCTATCATGCTAGATCTTTCTTTAGAGCATTAATCTCCTTGGTGAATTACTGCTTTAGATTTGTCATTTCATTTCTGTGGTTTTCTAATTCTCTTTGTAAAAATGATTGTGTCTCTTGCATCTAATTCAACTTTTTTTATAGTTATATTTTAGTACTTTATCTGTTAGTTTGTCCCAATTGATGTCAATTAATTTCTTTACTTGGTATCTTCCTCTATTTAGGCCATTCATATTTTATGGGGGAATATAAATTGTTGCAGTTTCTTCTTTATATTAAATTCATCACTGTGACTTTTTCTTTTTTTCATTTCTTAAATTTCTTCCTAGGTGGTTTCTGCACTACCCCATCTCCTGGGGAGATGGGATTCAGTGGCCTAGTCAGTGACCAGAGCAGGTACAGTTCCTCTCTGTCACATCTTGGTAGGGTTGGTAGAATCTCTCTATTAGTGGTTCAACTCAGGATGCCCTGGCAGGGAGAAAGGTAGGACACAGGTACCTCTCTGGTGTGGGTACTCTCCTGGATGGGTTTATATAGGCACTCTGAGCTTTGGGGGGTCTAGGGTATGATGGAAGTCATGCTGGTTCCTTTCTGGCATAGGTACTCTGCAAAACAGGTTAATGAAAAATCTCCATGTGCTACTGGGGTGTGGAGACACTAGCAGGGGAGAAGAGTCTTCCAGTTTGTCTTTGGCATGGGTGCTCTCCTAGGTGATCTGGTGCAAGGTCTTTGAATTTGACTGGGGACTGGTGGCTTAGGCAGAGAGGGTACAAGTGTAAGGGAGTTTTAACTACTCTCTGGTGCAAGGTAGTTCTCTTTTTAACCTGGTACATAATTTCACCTCATTAATTCATAATAGCTTTCATAAAACGTGATCAATATTAATTATTTTGAGAAATGTGATAGAGCAAAATGATAAGGAATACATTCATATAAAATCATGAGACATAAAAATGAGTATTTTAGGAAACAAACTTTGTGCTTCAATGTTTTTATTTATTACAATAAAGACATAAAGATAAACTAATTTATTGCCCAGAAAAAATATAAAATACACCATTAATATGTTAGAGCAACACAATATAGTTTTAAAACTTAATAGGAAAGAGAAAAATCTGTTGAGGTAAAAACAATAATAATGGAATGTAACTGACAGGGAAAAAATGGAGATTCTCTTAGTACTAAAAATGAGTGTTCTTGGATTTCCTGTTTATTATCTACCACTCACATTAAATGGAATGTGGCCAGTGAATCATTTGAAAAAAGTCCTAATGGTAGATTTTGAAAAAGGCTTTGCTTCTTTGGTATGGTTCCTGAGACTAATTCAAACTTCAAGATTTTTTCTCATCAGCTAGTAAGAACTTGGTAAACTTTCATGGGCATGTGCTACATTATGAGGATTAATATCTCCAAATCACAGAGCACAATGAGGCAGATATTAAATTATCTTAAGATGTGTTTTATGTGACAAGGTTAGAGAAAAAAATCTTTGTCTTTCAAAAGCAGGCATGAAGCAGTCAAATTAGACACAAGAAGAACTTGATAGGATTTCCTAGGAAACTTCTCCACTCTACTCCCAAATACACCAGAAATAGTAAACGAGACTATATACTGGAGTCTTGTTGAGACCATGAAAAATCTAACCACAGGCTGTGATAAAAACTTATTAAATTAAAATGATCAACATCAAATAAAGTATTCAGAAATAACTTCATTCATATTCAGGTTGATTACTGAATTTAAGTCTCTCTATATTTATGCACAAGATGATTTTTTCTCCTGTTATAATATTACTAATCCCTTTTAAAAATGCAAACACATTTTAAAATAATTCTTTATTTCACAAGAACATGCATTTGAATATTTATTAATTGCATGAACAAGTATTTTTGTGTGATAAGTCCTCCATTGATTTTCAAACAGTATAAATCACAATTTGGCATAATTTACAGAATCATAAAAATAGTTTTGTAATTTTAAAATTTTTGGAAGTGAAATTTCTCACATGTAAGGTTTCATCTTTATTTGACTTATGATTTCAATGCATCTCAACTGACAACTGCTTATAAAAGAAATAAACTGGTAATATTGTAAATTTTAAAACATTGCTGTAAGAATCTGACAATTAAAGTGTATTTATATAGAGAAGAATAAGGTTAGCCATCAAAAACTTGAATAATTATTAATCTGGAGCAAGGATGACAGAGATTATAGAATGAAAAATGTATGTAATTACATTATATTTAAACAGATGATGTATAGGCTGAATTATTGAAAGAGCTACATATATAGAAATTTTCATGCAGAAAGAATGAGAAAACGGAAGAGAATATGGAATTTTCAAAAACCTGGAGATATTTCAATACATTGTATTTTTTAATTTGGCCTCTCTTTTATAGAATATACATTAGTTTAATATTGATAAAGATTTTAAACTGCTTGCTTATTGCTTGCAACTTGATCTACTAGATTTTTAGAGGAGAATAGTGTATCATTATCTTATTGATAGTTCTTTCTACTTTTCTGGGAGTTTTAGTCTGACCACAATGAGATAAGTATAGTAAATATTAAAGTTGAAGAAATAATTAAGGCAGAGACTAAAGTAATGTAAGTCTTGAAGTCAGAAAGGTCTAAATTAAAAGACCAGATATGCTCTTTTCTCCCTTTTTTCTTTGATTAAATTCATTTACTTATTTTTATAAAAAGCACAATGATACTGAGCATTTAGAATATTAATGGTATTAAACAACAAACATGAAGATAATGAACACTTTTTAGTCATTTTATATTTGAAAGTTATCACTTAAAAATTTTATCTAATTCCTTTCATATAAGAACTTCAATTAAATATTGGATGTATAATCATAGTGATTTTAAGAAAAAACTTGCTCAATTATTGAATTTGTAAATGTCACATCTGGAATTTGAACAAAGTTACATCATTCCCAGCAATGTATACCATTATTTAGTAGAGAGATATACTACTAATTTGAGTGTTTGCTTCAAACCTGAAACTCTTCTGAAGTTATGTTACATTTTTATAGTTTTCCAAAGGGTGATTGAAAGTCATTTTCTCAGTTATCTCAGAGCTCACCATGATGGATTTAAATATGTATATCCAGAAGACTGTACTGGAGCTGAGATCATCTTACCTGCCTAAGTCAAGAGAGATATAAGTCATCTGGTCTAATTAATACAAGATGTTGTCTCTGAGATCAACAAAGATGACCTTAATAAGTATTTTGAATAATTAAAGTTAGTTTATGGGTCATAATTTTGTTGGTTAATTAATTTAATACCTATCTACACTCATTAATATATAATATTATTGCTAGTTGTTCAACATCCATATGCATGATTTTATTTTAATTGGGTCCTAATCACCTATAGCCTCGAACGTTTACCTGCACAGATTACCCCTGGGTCACCAACTATCAATGGATGGCAAAGATTATGTCTCTAGACACTTTGTTGATGATTACAAGGTTTGTGTCCACATATTTAGATAAAGCAGAACATGACTGACTGGTATATATGTAATAAGAATAGCATTTTGTTCATTTAAAGATAATTCCAAATCCTGTTTTACTGGAACTCTACATTAAAACATATTTAAATGATTGATTTAGAGATACTAAAAAGAAAATATTATTTTCCACTTCAGGATATAAAAACATAATATTCAAGTTAGAAAAAAAAACATGGATTTCAAATGTAAGTAATGCATAGTTTATACTTTTATTAAAGTTTTTTCTTGTCTACTGTCTTCTCCTTAGTACAGTGACTTCCCGATATACAGTGCTGATTCATTCTGGGTTTTGATTTTCTTTTAGAAATGTACTTAGGGTTTGAATTGTAATTACAATAGTTCAATGAATTATTTTTGTTGAACAACTAATTCAGTAATTGAATAAAGAATGATCTACATTTTGAAGAATTGCAAGCACATATATTTCTTATCAGTTATTATAATTTCAAACTTTTCTATATTAATACCAGGAAGCAGGAAAAGGGTTGAACTAATTTCCAATGTATAACAAGATTATTCATAATATTTCTTTAGATGTCTCACAAAGAGCATGATTCAAAAATACCGTTTTTCAAATAATCATTTACTTTATATGTAAAATATACATTAATATATGTATAAATTAGACTGTTTAATATCCGTATTAATGTCAAATCAGTGATATAAAATAAGTTGAACTATATATATGAAAATAAATTTCCAAACATTTAAATATTATATTTAAATTTGAAAATAAACTGTTTCTGAAATTTTGTTTTAGTCAATGTCTATTAGGTACATACATTATGGTTAACCTACAAAGAGGTGCATAATACATCGTCTACACTTCAAGGGATTTGTATATATGTATGAGTATGATAATTATATACTGATTTTCTATAATCTGTATACTGATCTCAAAACAAATTATAAAAGTAATGCAATGAACTGGAAGCCATCAAGGGCTGTTTCAGAGCAAAAGCTTCATTTGAGATAAATTAAAATTCTTGATAATTTATAATAATTGAGATGATATTATGGGTGAAGAATAAAAGTGACACCAGGATCTAAAAGTCAGAAGTTGGCAAGTCGTTCTAAGATTGAGAAATTCACTGAGGTGAAAGTTCCAGCTACATATAGATGATTAATAAGGATGGATAAATAAATTTTATATAGATTTTGAAAAATAACTTTAGTCATTCAGGGTAAATGTAATCTTTAAACATTTTCCTGATTACTCACAAATTGACATGTGCATTTTCAGAGGTGCAATAGAAAAGCTGATGAGAAAGTTGCCTTCTGAAGAAGATTCTGATTAATGTGAGAAGATAATGAAAACAGAAGAAAGGCTGGGGAATCAGAGGAAAATCATTTAGTTCACTAGTAGATTTCATTGGTAAGTACATCTTACCTCAGAAGTAGTATGATTGGCAATGCCAATGATTTCTATTCAGAACATAAAAATGATGTATTTATAAAATAATTATGATGAGCTAGAATAATGATAATATTTTGGAAGTTATTTTTATTGGTAAAACAAATTTTAAATACAGAGCAAGCTAAGCTCTCTGTAAATAAATAGAGCAACATTATTATTATTTATTATTTTTAATTCATGCTTAGTTTATAATACTATATGTGTTTCAGGAGAGCAAATTCACACATCAGCAATGTACATATTAGATTGCATCCGACACAATGTTTCTAATTCTAGTAAGCACTTACTTTTTAAAATTATATTATGACAGATTTCATTCCCCACACACACATCTTGTAACCAGTCTTTTTCTTCAGTCTAAGATAAATTTGGTATATTTTGTTAGTTCAATAGTTTTTTTATTCCAATGTGACTAAAACCATCCAGTTATTTTTTTCCTTTCTTTTTGATTTATTTGGCTTAGAAATACCATCTCGTTACATCCAAGTAGTATGAAAATAAATTTTTTTATAATGAAGTAGAATTCTATTGAGTGTATTTACCAAATCTTTATTCAATCTCATCAGTAGACATATAGGTTGATTCTATGTCTTGATTATTGTGAATTGTGCTACTATAAATATGTATTTAATAAATATATTTCTGATTAGTGTTTTTATATTCCTTAGATTAATTGTTGAATAAAATGATAGTTCCATTTTTATTTTTTGAGGAATCTCCATATTTTTTTCATAAAGTTGAGAAAGAGAGAAACCAACACATAGAAACACCATGTGGACAAACTATGCCTATAATTTCAAGCAGGGTTTCTTTCTATAAAGGGACAAAATAAAAGAGAGATTGAGAAAAATATGAAGACAAATTCATATTATAATACTCAAATTGCTATTTTAGGTATAGTAACATTTTGAAAACTTGAAAGAAAAAAGTATAAAATTTCAATCTACATGAAAATTATTTAAAAATAACACAAAAAGTAAATAAGACACAAGGCAAATAATTCTGAGATAAAATCATATGCTAATTCTGAGTAAAAGAAGTCTTGAGAAATATTAAGAGAAATGGAATGGCTCATGTATGTGCTAATAAAAATAATGACTAACAAAAAGTGGGGGAATTATAATGTCATCTAGATATAAATGTGAGGCATAGATCTAAAAATATATAAACATTAAAAAGGATGTATTAAATAGAGGTGACCATGTTACTAATTCAGATGGTAGGAAAAGTAGCATTTCAATGTTGTAAAGAAATAATGGAATCAAGAAAGAACAACATTGAATGTGGAAGGAGTTTGAAGTTCCTAATAAGTCATTTTAGGTTACCTCCAAGTTATTACACTTCTATTTCTTTGAAATGCAAATATTTATTTAATCTTTTGGAGTGTTTCTTCATCAATAAAGTTTTATATACATGTAGATATGTGTGACAATCATATGAATATTTTCTTTATAACAATATATATATAACAAACACTGCAGTTCAGGTCACTACTATTGGTTGAGTTATGCAATAATAGTGTCAGCTGAGGTGTTTAGGGCAGAAATTAAAACAACAGAGATAGAAACAACAGGTAGTGAAATATAAATTTTTGGACATTGTGATCAACAGTTGTATTTATCATGTAAAGCTTTCACATATTTGACTTGTAAGAACAGATCTGCATGATATCAAAGATGAAATGATTTGAGGAAAAGAAGATGCCACGATAATCATGTAAAGAATTGAATTGAAAAGAAAGAAGCAACATTCCAAAGATGTCTCCAAATATTAACAAGTACATAAGATCAAATACTAAATCAAGGTGGGTTTCTTTTTGTTGTAGAAAACAGTTTTAATGTATCATAATAAATACTCAGTACTCACTACAACTAGAAATCATTTTTCTTCTTGAATCTTAACAATAATTAGAGAAAATGTATTTCTTGAAAAAGGTTTTTAAAAATGTCATGTAAAATGTAAAGCTACATCAGATGTCATGCAGAAGTGGACTAGTTTAATTTTAAATTATGTACTTACCTTTAGCTATCAAGTGAAACGTCATCATTGACTTGCATCTGCATACTTATTTTTTAATTTTTATTTATTGATATATCATTGGATTACAATATTATACAATGGAATTACATTAATCTATTAAAAAGTTAAAATCTTCAATTTTTCAAAAAAACGGTCGAAATTTTAGTTGATAATACTAAGCCTATCAGTTGGAAAGTAAAGCAAAAATACCAGATGGCTTCATTCCACATAAAATAAAAGCAAACAAAGCAAAGAAAATACAGAGTATGTTTTCTAAAACTTTGAAATTAAGAACTTTACCAAGTGGAGGAAGAGAATGTTTTGAGAGAACGGGATTGTTGGAATAGAAATGATGGAGACTGGCTCTAGAACTGTGGTGGTGGATACAGAGTGATATACACGATTTTACTGAAATTTATATATAGTTGTTAACTTATGAAATGGTCATTTTATAATACATTCCAACCTCAATGTATATATTCTGACATGCCACCCAGCTACGTTCTAGTGCCACTGACCACTATCACTTTGATGTCCTTTATTTCAACTCTTGCAGAAACCACATTTATTTCAAAGAGAATTTGTGTTTTGTTTTGTTAGTACTTTATGTTTCTTTATAGTCCACATATGAAAGAAAAAAAATCCGTATGTGTTGTTAACTTTCTGGCTGATATTGCTTAGCATTATCACCTCAGTTTTATATAAGTTGTGAAAAGAAAAGTAATTCATCTTTATAAAATGTCTTAGTATTATCCTGAGTATATATTTGCATCCTCTTTTGTCATATGTTGGCAGGAATTTAGGTTGATTCCATGTCTTGAATAAAATGAATTGTGCTTCTTTCTGTATAGGAATATACATTTTTTTTCAGATTAGTCTTTTGTTTTTTTGCCTATACACCTATAAGTGACGTTTGTGCATCAAATGGTCCTTCTAGTTTTAAGTGCTTGAGGACTCTTCATACTATTTTCTTAGAGGTTGTACTAATTTTTGTTCTTCCAACAGTGGGTAAGAGCCGTTTTTTTCCCTGCCCTGGCCAACACTTGAATACAGACTTTGTGAAATAAATCATTCCTTCAGGTGTTATAATTGTGATTTTGATTTATGTTTCTCTAATATTAAGTATGGTTGAAGATTATTTCATGTGTCTGATTCTGTATGTCTCTTTACAAAATTTCTATTCAGCTCATCTGCTCACTTCAAAGAGACTGCTTTTTTTTGGTAGAGGCATATGAGTTCCTACGTAATATGGAATTTAGCCTCTTGTCAAACCTATGATGTGCAAAAATACTCTCCCATTCAGAAGGTTATTTTATTTTGTGTTGGTTTCTCTAACTGCACAAAACCTTATTAGTTTTATGTAGTCCCATTAGTTTATTTTTTATTTTTCTTCTTGTCTTTAAAGTTGTGTTCACAAAGATCTCTCTAGGTTGATGTCGTGGAGCATATAGATTGTTTTTTCTAATTTTAATGGTTTCTGGTCTTATATTTGAGTCTTTAATCCATTTTGAATTAATTTTTGTGCATGATTTTCCTTCCCTCCTTGATTACTTCTTCCCTCTCTTTCTTTTTTTGAAAACTCTCCAGTTTTGTAAAACCTTTAAATGAAGAAGCTTTTTTCTCTCCATGGTATGATTTTGACTCCGTTGTCATAAATTAACCATACATAAAAGCATAGTTTTGTCTCTGGATGCTCAATTTTATTTCTTGTGGAAGAATGAAGGCAGGAATGAAGGTGAGCAAAGACAGGCAAATGGGAAGAGACTGGAAAAGGAAGCATTTTCTTAATTTAATTATTCATCTTGGTAGTACCTCCCATCCCTGGTCATGAATATATGTGGACTGCTTCAAGCAGACATAACTGTTAAATAATCAGGGCATGTCACTATCCTGTTTTAAGGACAATCACTCTGTAGTATTGTTTAAAATTGAGGAATAGGATCCCACTATTTTTATTCTTTCTAAGTATAGTTTTAACTATTTTAGGTCATTCATGGTTCCATGTAAATTTAAGTTGTGTTTGTTCTATTCACTTGAAAATATCATGGGTATTTTGATAGGATTGCAATGTAACTTCATATTTGGGGTATACTAGCAACATTAATACTTTTAATCCATAAGCACAGATATATTTTCTTTGTGCATACTTCTACTTTTTTTTAATAATGTATTGCAGTTTTTTCGTGCTTTTAAGTTTTTTACCACCTTTGTTAAGTTTATTCCCTGGTATTTTATTTATTTTCATGTGATGATGAATGGGATTGTATATTTTTTAAAGAAAGGCAGGAATGAAGGTCAACAAACAGGCAGCCATGAAGAGAGAGAAGGAAGAAATCATCTTGGTAGTACTTCCCATCCCTGGATTTGTTGTTTCCCCCAGGCCTGGGTCTCAAACCTCTGTCCTTGGAATCTTTGTGGACTATGTCTTGTGGTCTTAGCCACTAGGGGACCAAGGAACACCAGGATTGTTTCTTGACTTCTATTTCCTCTAATTTGCTGCTTTCGATAGCACTACCACATATTTTTTAATATTTTTTTTATATTCCACCATATTATTATACTCTAATGTTCTTAGTATTTTATTGTGCTATCCATAGGGTTTTCTAAGTAATGTATCATCTGCAAATAGTGAGTTTTACTTAATTTTTTTCAATTTTGGATTCCTTAAATGACTTTTTGTAGATCAATCCAAAATACTTCCAAAATTATAAAATGCAGAATGTATTTTACATAGCAGAAAATAAATCCTCATAGATCAACATGCAGTCCAAGTGTAGTATACAGTATTAATAGCATTTAATAAATGTTTCTGAGAATTTACCCAGTTCAATATTTTTTCATATTAAATGCACTATTAAAAGTATGTTTAAAGCTATTACTAATTTAATTTTAATTAAAACAAAAACTTTCTCAAGTGAACACTTTTGTGTAATCTCAGCATTAGTGAGCAGAAAGTGCAGACAATGAACCATGAGAGCTTTTGCTATATTATCTACCCAGGAATAGTAGTAAGTGAAACAGATTCAAGGACTAATAGTGAATTTTACCTGCCCACAAAGGCCAACACTATAAAATAAGAAGAAACATTCTCAAGGAAAATATTCAGGGGTTATTATTATTTCAATTAACTGTATTGACTAAATATTGCATCATAACATGATATAGGTGTTTAATGTCTATATTATTATAAATCAATATCAGTATGTAATATGCCTAGTTCAGTTTGCACTTCTTTTGATGATTTAACATTCCTTTTTACAGGTGACCCAGAGTTGCCAGAAAATTACTAATTCCACTATAGTGACTGAATTTTTTCTCATGGGATTTGTTAATGAGTGGGAACTAAGATTCCTGTATTCTATATTATTTCTTCTGCTGTATCTGTTCACCTTATCAGGGAATCTTCTCATCATCGCTGCCACTACACTGGACCAATATCTTCACACATCTATGTACTTCTTCCTCAGGAATCTGTCCCTTTTAGACATGTGCTATATTTCTATCACTGTCCCCAATGCCTGTGTCAACTTTCTCACTAACAACTGGGTCATTTCAATGGTGGGGTGTGCAATACAGATATTCTTGGTCATTTATTGTGCATATGTTGAAATCCTGTTCCTCACCATCATGGCCTGTGACCGCTAATCAGCTATCTGCCAGCCCCTCCGCTACTCAGTCATCATGAATCAAAGATTTTGTGTCCAGATGACACTGGCCTCCTTACTCAGTGGTTTCATCTATGCAGGTGTGCACACTGGCAACACATTCTGTCTATCATTTTGTCAGTCCAATGTGGTTCATCAGTTCTTCTGTGACATACCCTCTCTGCTACGGCTTTCTTGTTCTGATATATTTAGCAATTTAATGTTACTTTTGGTTTCTGTCATTGTAATTGGTGGGACTTGTTTTATTTTCATTGCACTATCTTAATCCGTATTTTCTCTACTGTACTCAAGTATCCAACCAAAGATCGAGGAAAAGTCTTTTCTACCTGTGTCCCTCACATCCTTGTGGTGTCTGCTTTCCTCAGTTCTATAGGTAGTGTGTACCTAAGATCCTCTGTGTCTTCTAATACATTTCAGGACTTGATTCTTGCTGTGTTTTATACTATCGTCCCTCCATTATTGAATCCTATTATCTACAGTCTTAGAAACAAACAAAAGAAGCTGTTAGGAAAATAACTATAAGAAAGTTCTGTTCTAAATACATATAAAAGTACATTTTGTATTTATCCCAATGTTATTTTAGTGATATCAAAACTTAGGTAAAATAGAGCAATTATATGGATTTTACATAAGACAGCTCAACAAAAGCCAACTCCCTTGAGACTAGACTAATACTATAAAACTTTTTTCAATATTCTTTCTATTTATGATTTTTAAAATAAATAAGCATACTTAAAAATTATGGTATTTAAATTAGTGTTCAATTCAAGATATCTGTAGGAATCATTTCAGATTATACATACTCATATGCTGTCAAATAGTAAGCAATTTCTAAAAACTCTCAAAGGAAAACATTCTGAATAAAATATGGAGAGAACTTTCAGGCTACAATATGTGATTGCATCTAATAAATTAGAAAATGGAGATAAAACTTATTAGCTCTATTTTGTATTTATATGTATGTATTTTATTACATATATGTATGTAAACATATGACAAGTAAAATGGCTAAATGGTCATATCTGATAATTATGAAGTAATAACCCTTTATTGTCTAAGAATTAAGTCACACAAAGTTTTAATGTATATTCTCCATAACAAAAATAAATTCATATTGGTACAATACAAATTCGCATAAATAATTTATTATATTGAATTTTCCAGTTTTATCATTCTAGTTATTTTTATTTATTTTGAAAATTTGTAAATGCTTTTCCTTAAAAAATAGTGAATTCATAATAAGCATGACATGAAATAAGGATCAGAGAATGTCTAACACATTTTATAAAAACATGAGTGAAAATTGGTTCATATTAGGTTAAAGGGAACACAGGAGAATTTTCAGGAAACAAATCATGTTAAATACATTTAGTCGTAAAAATGCAGTAAAGTATAATTGAATTATTACTTTTAAAATATAAAAGCTAAATGTATGGGTAAATTAATAAATAAGTATTTTTTAAACTTACTAGTTTAAAGAAAACGTGTTTGGAAAAAAATCTTGAATATTTACTCAGAAAAATTCAGAAATAATTGAATGTTGAAAATGAGTTGTTTTTGCAAATATTAGTTAGCAAGCTTAAAATTAATGTCCATAGTTCATTATTGGTTGACACAAGTGCTATTCATTCTAGATCATGAAAGATCTTTCAATTAGTTCTGTAAGTTCCTAAAGTCATTTAATTGTATGGTTCTTTATCTTTTCAGCTGGTTGGAACTATGATGAAATGCAGCTGCAGTTTTAGTAACTTCTTGGCACAGATTTATGAAAATCAGTAATTTAAGATTGGGTCATGCTGTGATGCAAAGATAAGGGTACATCTGTAGGATAACAGGGAAAATCTTCATAAATGTCTGAATGCCCAGATGAACAAATGTTTTCACAAGTACATTCAATCATACTGATTTCTTTAAGCAATCAGTGATGTTGTTTCTATTTTTATATCTTAACTTGCAGAGGAAGCATTCACTAGAGCACACAGTCATTTCTATGCAACTTCTCATTTTTGTTTTCCTCCCTGAGATGAAATATTGATTATTCCTGTTTATAGAAGAACCCAAATTGAATCTGAATGACTCTTTGCTTATCTTAATTATTTGAAGTTTCCCACATGGTCTCTGTGTCAGCTTCTCCTCTGCTTGTGTTAGAAAATTCTGGAGGGACAGTGGCTGTGACACAACTTTATAAAACTGTTCATCTCAGAAATAGGTGTCAGTGAGGACATGGAGAAAGGGTAATTTTTTGAGGAAAGGTGCAGACAGGAATGAAGGTGAGCAGAGGCAGAGAAAGGCAGGAACACAGAGGATGAAGAAGCACCTTTTATGTAGTTCAACTGGAATGTTCCCCCAAGCCCAGGGACACACACTTGACATATATGTGAATGGTGCCAGCTGAAGGAGTTGTCCATACCACGACTCCACCAGGTAGCACTGAAAGGGAACTCTTGTACATTTAACCACAAATGTAGATGATGTAGTCAATGTCCTACACAGTATGGAATTCCTGAAAAACTTTAAAAGTGTAACTACCTTATTATTCAGCAATTCTATTTCTGGTTTATCCAATATTTATTTATCTATATCTATATGTTCATAAAGATATAGATATGTATCCCATTGTAGTGTATTGCATATGTATATTATACATATCTAATGTATGTAAGAATATGTGTACATTTTACATTGCATATATACTCAGTTACATAATGGAATATTATTTGACCATAAAAAAGAAAGGCATATTATTTTCAGCTGCAACAATATGGATACACATTGAGGGCATTATGGTAAATAAAATAAGAAAGGCAAATAAAGAAATATACCTTAAGATTTGATTTTTATATGACATAAAAACTAAAACAAAAATGATCTCATAGATACTGAGAAAAATTAGTCATTTCTAGATACGGCAAAATAGATGAAGGACACCTTGAAGTGAACAAACTTCCTGTTATAAAATAAATAAGCCATAGAGAGGCAATAAGATCACTATAATTTATTGTATCATATGACACATCTGAAAGTCTA
>RJWH01010796.1:0-15025 GCA_004363575.1 Solenodon paradoxus | reverse complement strand
CCAAGAGGATAGTGTGGCTTCCATAAGAGTCTAATCTCTGTCAGGAAAAAAATAAAATAAAACTCAAAACTGACTTCCAGTGGACAAGAGAGAATAAAGAATAACTTCTTACCTTATAGATAGAACATTTTATGGGTCCCATTTCCATTCTGTTTCTGTCACCCTTGAATTGCTGTGTACCAGATGCAAAGAGGATGTAGTTAACACATTCTAATTATGGGCTCTAGGAAGAGGGCTGCTTTTATGGAATACACTCCCGCTGCCACTTTGGCTTCTGTTGCAGAGGCTGCTGAGTGTGCTAAATGCTCTCCAAAATGCCCAAGGGGCACCCTCAAGATCTGAACATGCAAACAGAGGAGCTTAATTATGGAGCCTGAGAACCAGAATGATTCCATTAACAGCCTAAAAGTCCTGAAAGGCAAGGTAAGTGTTTAGTGAAAAATTCAAGCCTCCCTTAAGGGTCAAGATGGTTTCATCAATGATTTGCTGTGTTCATCTAGTTTAGTTCTCCCAAAGTTATAGAATCTGTAAAGGAGGACAACTTTTCTACTCACCAGACCTTTGTGTGTGTGCGTGTGTACAGAGGAACTGGACGTGAACCAGTCAGATATTCCCACACACATGCAGAACATTTTACCCTTGTTTGCCAATGTTCACCCAGTAATACACAGTCTCTCTCACCCCACCTATTGCTTTCTTTCCAACGCCCAGCACGGTGTCTAATGTATCCTAAGTGCTGCATAACTATGCATCAAATGAATGAATGAGTGAAATGAGACTTTCTTCTGCTGTCCAAAGATTCCATAGGAATTCCTGACAATCTCTAAGTTGAGCATTTGTCAGGGCAACTTAAGGGTACTCTCCCTCCCATTCGCTCATATACCAGAGTTTAATCATTTACCTTTCTCAAAGCTTTTTTCTAATTGTGGTCATAAGAAATCTTTTCCTGGGATTCATTCAGCCCAAAGCTGCTCAACTAAATTGAATGACTATCATGTCCCCCGGAAAAGTAAGGATCTACTCCTCTGCATTTGGTTATCTTAGTGTTGTTGTTAAGTTTGAGGGACTCTTAGAAAACAGATAACAGGCTCAAACCTCTCTTGACACACAAAGCCAAAGTTAATGTTAACTGTTTCTGCACTAGTGAGCTTTTCATTATTCAATTGCTGCGCCAGCTCCAGAGATGTGGGGCGACTGACAAGATGGGTAACGAGCTTTCATTTTCTTTATACAAAGTCAATTAAGGAAGTGGGTGGTCTCCACTTATTTTGTAGCTTATTCAGATCACTGATTTTTTTTCTTCCTTGAAGATAGTCTTTCCTATGGCTGGAGAGTCAGGGTCAAAAGTAGAGCATGTTTAGCTGTATTTATGCCCTGTGTATTGTTCAAGGGAAGGGCATGTCTGTTACACCAAGGATTTGCAAGGTGGTCAATTTATGGCAAGCAAATCAAATCAGACTGGGGAGTACTCTAACTTCCTAATAGATTTTATTTCCAGACCCTTAACTGAGATTCCCAAGGTGGTCTATTTAGACGAACTAGATTTTAGTCAAACGTGTATAACCTGCTAGATGTGTAAGTTGCCTGAGGCAACTTACAAATGTCTGACTTACTCAGCGCGGGATTCTTAGTGTCTAGTTCAGTAACTGGTGCGTGGCTGGTAACCAATACAATATTGATGGATGAATGAAAGAATCCTTTCTAGATCAACTTCTAATCAATTGGCCCAACATCACAGTATTTTCAGTATCTCCCTAAAGAAAGACCAATAGTGAAGGGGATGACAAGAAGCCACTTTTATTTTTATTTGTTTGGAGCTAAGTAATCATTTGTTTGGATCATGGGCTCCTTCGTTCATGTATTAATTTATTGAAACATCATCTGCCCAGTACAGGAGATGGAAATAGGAATAAAGTGTGGTCCCTGGTATCATGGAGTTCATTTCTCTCCAGGGAACAGACAGTAAAAGAATGGCAATGCTGGCGCCTGCTAGGAGAGGGGAGGCCCTGAGGGCACTGGGAACACAAAAACAGGACACCTGATTTAGACTGGGAAGGCAGGAAAGGCTTCCCAGAAGAGGTAAGAATTAAACTGAATTTTGTAAGACAAGTAGGAGTTAGATAAAAAAGGAAAAAAGCATTCCAGGCATGTTTTAGGCAGACAGGGAGACTAGCATGATGGTTCTGACAAACCATAGGTATTTGATAGCTACTGTTGACAGTTGGTGCCAGATAAGTGTTTGTTGGGGAGCGGGGAGCTGTCCTGTGCATTGGAGAATCTTCACCAGCAGTCTCCCCAGGTTCTATTCACCAGATGAAAGGAGTATCTCCATTCTCTGAGACATTCCCAAAACGTCTGCAGACATCACCAGATGTTCTCTGAGGGTAAAATCATGCCCCCTTCCCCTGCCCCAGTTGAGAAACACGTACTTAGAGTCAAAGGTATGTTTGAAGGACTGAAGGGAAACAAGGCTGATAAGTCAGGCAGGGTCCAGGTCATGAAAGTCTTGTGCACAGTGATAAGAAGTTTGGACTTTACCCTGAAGATCACAAAAAGCTCTTGAAAGATTTCAAGCAAATGTGTGTTAAGACTCCCTCACAGGCAGCAGTAAAGTGTAACTTTAAAGGGAATGTCTGCAAGACTGGAAACAGTGTGATGCATTAGGAGACTCTTGCAATCATCCAGAAGGGAAGTGGTGAGAGTCAGTGCTAAGTCCAGGGCAGCAGGGATGGAATGAAGGAGAAAGATTTGAGACATATTAACAAAAGTCAATTTCTGAGGAGTTAATAATTTAAGGATGTTGAGGAGTAAGGAAAAAGCTGAGATTCTCGAGTTTCTAGTTTCAATAACGGAATGGATTCTGGAACCAGTCACAGATAAAGGGAACATAGGGGCATGCTGAACTTGAGCTACTATGGGACATTCAAGAGAAAACATCTGGAAAGGAATTTGCTATAATGGTGGACATTAAGCAGGGAGTTATGGGTGCCACCAGGGCAGCTAAGTCCTGTAAAGGAGCTATGGGACTGCCAGTCATATACCAAACATGCACCACTAAACTACTTCAGGGCCTTCCCTTGCCTTCATTCATTTAATAAACATTCATTAGGTACCAGACTCTAGGCTGAGTGTAAAAGACACAAAGAAAAGTAAGACAGAGCTACTGCCTCCAAGGTTCTCACAGTTTGTAGAGTGAGAGCGATAAGCCAACATGCACTAACGATGCATTTTGATAAACACTAAGATGAGTGAATGCAGAGTTCAAGAGAAGAGGGCCTTCTTATGGGGTGAGTAGGAGGGGAAAGGCAGAGAAATCTCACTGGGAGGGGCAGTCTGATGGCGATGTGGAGCACTGCAGTTCCAGGAGAATGCGCTGTGCTGGCCTCCATCAGGGTTTGCCCACCTCAGCACTAGTGATGTTGGGTCCAGATCATTCTTTGTTGTGGGAATGTACGGTGCATTGCAGGATGTTGAACAGCATCCCTGCCCTCTACCCACGAGATGTCAGGAGCATCCTCCCCCAACCCGTGACAACCAAAAGTGTCTCCAGATGTTGCCAAATGTCTGGTTTGAGATAAAATCAGTCCCACTGATGGCGTGCCCTGGCGGAGTAGCAGTTAGATCAGTGGCCTCCAAAGGAACCCAAGTCACGTACCCCTGGATTTGAGTCCCAGGTCTGGGGGGAAACAGCCAGAGTGAACAACTAAAGAAAAATAAAATAAAGATTCTTCCTCCTCTTCTCTCTTCCTGCCTGCCTGCCTTAGTCCCTGCCTGCACCTTTTCTTTAAAAAAAAAACAAAAAACAAAAAAACAGTCCAGCGGAGAACTACAAGGAATGTAATCAGGCCCTAGGTGCTGAGTTCTGAGATTCACCACTGAGCATGCATCAAGTTGTGCTTCCCATGGGCTGCTTCTAGTCCAGGGACTAAGCCCAGCAGGGACAGTGAGGCAGACCTGTTTGGGGGGCTCCAGGACTCCCCCTCAGACTGATGTTTCTTCTAATGAGCTCCCTGTCCCATTTAATTCTGCTTTGGCTTTTGCTTCTCAGAGGATCCAGACGAACATAAAGAAGTCAGACCCTGGAATTAGAAATATCTGGGTTCAAATCCTGGTTCTTCTTACCAGCTGGAGGGCCATGAGCAGGTTCCTGACTTCTCTGAGCCTCGTTCACTTGTGTTTAAATGGAGGTAGCATATCTAGCTCAGGAGGTTTCTACGAGGATGAGTATTTAGCACAGGGCTAGATACCAAATAAGAGTCAGCAAGAGCTACTCTTAGCGAAGGAGAAGGGTGGAGAAGGGTGTTCTGAGCTGGCGGGACAGCATGGTACACAGACAGGGTTGAGTGATGCTGCAGAAAGCTGGGGAGAGACGTGAAAAGTTCTAAGCATTTCAGCATCTCTGACACAAAAAGCAGGAAGCGGTGAGAGAGCATGTGAGAGGCAGGTCTCAAACAGAATAATTCCAACCCCTTCGACTTTTCTAATGCAAGTTATATTTTGCAGTCTTCTCATCGTTTCCTCTGAGCCTTCTGATCAGCTCACTCCATCTGCCTTTAAGCTAAAAACCCAAACATTCACACAAATGCCACCCAAGTTCTCTCATTCAAGGGGTCTAACTAGTGGGAAGAGAGACTGAAGGGTTTGTTGCTTCACAGTCCCTCCCCTAAGGATTTGGATTTATGCAGGCCTGCAGAGGGATTACCTGCAGGGAAAAAGATCTAATCAGTACTTGGCCCTTGCTGGGAAAACTCTCATTCATTCCAAAAACATTAACAGGGGCCATTTTCCCCTAAGGAGAGTTAATCATTACCCTGATCTCCTCTCTGCTCTACATACACATACACAAACACACACGCGCGCGCGCGCACGCACGCACGTACGCACACATGCACACGCTCACGTACACACACTCACGTACACAGTCACTCACATGCACACACCCCAGTAATCCAAACGTGTCCATGAACATGGTCATTGAGAAACAGACAACAATGTAACCTATGTGTGGATGTTCTGCCAGCTGAAGACTTGAATTCAAGCACCCATCCCAATACTGGTATGTGGTACAATCTATAGCAAGTCAGCCTCAATTTCCTTTTCTATATACTAGAGGCAATAAATCATGTCTTGAATAAGAAGGTTTGTATACAAAGTACTAGACAAAGGATTATTATTCAACTTATGTCAAGTTAAGGGTCTAAAACTATCTCCTTAATGTTCTTCAGAATGTTCTATGCTTTTCCTGACATCCTTACCCAGACGACAAATGTGAAGAAATCTAATTGGTCTTATAAGTAGGCAGAGAAACAGTTGCTCAAAGATTCTCTTATAGAGTGTAAATAAAGGAGGACTGGGGATTCCTAGCTCTGGACTATGCTCCTCATTCAGCTGGGCAAAACTTAAAGTCTTTCCCTGCTCCCTAAATCACTCATGAGGCTTAACTAATCCATTTTTATTTCTTCTACTTTAGCTGGCTAGGGAGTTTCTTTCTCTCTCTCTCTCTCTCTCTCTCTCTCTCTCTCTCTCTCTCTCTCCATCTCTCTGTCTCTCTCTCATAACATATATATAGATATAGATATAGATATAGATATATAGATATATTATTTTTTAAGGAAAGGTGCAGTCTGGAATGAAGGCAAGTAGGAAGGCAGGAAGAGAGAGGAGAAAGAAGCATTTGTTTATTTATTTTTAGTTCACACTTGTTGTTTCCCCCACACCCAGGACTCTAATCCAGAGGTATGTGGCCTGTGCTCCTCCAGAGGCGATTGACCTAACTGCCACTCTACCAGGGCATAACCACTTCCCCATATTTTTATCTACTTGTTTACTGTCTATCACCTGTACTATGAATGCAAACTCCAGGAGTGTAGAAGGTTTCTTTGGGAGGAGAGGTAGGTGTTTTGCTCTTAAATTCATTGATGCGTCCCTAGAACTATGCACAATGTCAGGGACATAGTAAGCACTCAATAAATCTCTAAATGAATGGATGAGTGACTAAATAAATTAGTTGCTGGGCATCTGCAATGACTATCTAGCTGGGTTTCCAACCCTCCAATCTCCCCAATTCTGTATACACCTCCATATCAGGCTTACCTGCATGAAAATAAGAGTAACAGGATGTACAATACGAAGAGATAGTGAAGAAACCTGAACTCCACTCTCAGTAGTGGAGGAGTAATAATAAGAGGGATTTAAAGCTTCTAAAACCTTCTAAAAAGAGTATTCAGAATTATAAACACAATGAATTTCCCAAAGTGTCTTATGTAGAAAATGAATCCTACAAATGCTTCTCACCATAGAGGTTCCTTACTCAAGTAAGTTTGAGAAACACTGCATGATTAACTACATTCACTGCACCCACAAATTTATAATACATATTAGTATATTAAAGGCTACAAAATGTCATATAGTTAAGAACTGTATTAAACCATAGAATCCTTTTATCAAATAAGACCTTCAGGAATTATAATTTTAATACGGGTCTAGGAAATAACCTTAAGAAAGTTACCTGATTTCTAGAATCCTTCAATTATTTCCTCAGGAATTTTTAAATCTTCTTCCTTTATCCATTTAGTTATCTCCACTAAAACCCTTAAAACAAAATGGAGCCTTAAAGAGAAAGGAACCTGAATGCCCAATAGGAGCTACCAAAATTAAAGTGGGGTAAAGAGCTGGAGAGATTAGCTTAGACAGAGAAGAACTCGAGTCAAAATATCAGCTAGGAGGATCTGTGAAAACAAAGTAAAAAGCCAGCTCCTTATGAATCACTCTGTCAATGACTATAATCAGTCTTTCTCTCCCATACTCCACTAAAATTGCACTCGGCAATGGAGCCCTTACTGCAAAACCCAATGGCCACTTTTCTGCCATTAACTCTCAGATGAATCTGACACAGTCGACCCTCCCTCATTCTGAAGCACTCTCTTTTCATTTAGTTTCTACAATCACACCTTCTCCTGGCTTGGGCCTTACTTCTCTGGCCCCTCCAGCTCAGTCTTGCCATGGCTGCCAATCCTTAAACACTGGTGTTCATTGAGGCTATGCTCTGGGCCTTCTTGTCTTCTAACTTAACATGTCATCCTGAGCACTCTCCCCTATTTCTACTGCCTCAAATACCACCCATAGGTTGATAACTCCCTAAACCTGCCATTTAATGTGGTCTGGCCTTTTGGCTTATGAACTTAAAAATCCAACTTTCTACTCAACATTTATACTTAAACTCAACATGCCTGAATCTGACTCCATCCTCTTTCCATGATCTCAGAAAAAAGCACCATCATCAACCCAGCTCCCCAAGTAAAAATCCTGGGAATCAACTTTGATGCCTTCTGTTTCCCTCTCCACATTAAGTCAGCCATCAGTCCTGTCAACTGATTCTCCTAAATACTTCTAAAATTCATCCCGTTCTCTTCACCTCCAATGCCACCATCATTGTTACTTCAGTTCCCCAAGTTTGAATCAGTTCCTTACAGAGCTCATTGTCTCTGATCATGAGCTCCTCCTTCCCCCTTCTATTTGGCCACATCCTCAAAAGAATGCAGTCCATCTTTCCCAACACATTTGTGATCTTATCACCTTGGCTTAACACACTTCAACTAGACCTCTACAAAATAAAAACTTTTAAACACGGTCCTTCCATAAGATCTTGCTTTCACAGCAAAGTGTAAGGGTTAGACCAGGGAGCAAGACTGACTGGGTTCAAAACCCAGCTATACCAATTTTAGTAATTATGTGAACTTGAACAAGGTCACCTGCCTATGTCTCAGTTTTCTCTGTAAACTGGGATAATTATATATCAACCTAGGATTGTTTTGAATATAATGTTAATATAGGCATAGTATTCAAATGGTACCCTTTAATGGCAGCTTTTGATGGTAATATTATCTCTTCAACCTCATTTCCTTTTTTTTCTTTGTTAAAAGAAAGGTGCAGGCAGGAAAGATGGTGAGCAGGCAGATAGGAAGGAAGAAAACGGAAAAAGAAGCATCCTTATTTTATTTTTATTTAGTTGTTCACACTGGTTGTTCCCCCAAGACTTGAGATGTGAACCCAGGGGTATGGGGCTTGCTCCTTTGGAGGCGACTGACCCAACGCTACCCCACCAGGGTGCACCCACTCATTCCTCTCTCTCTCTCAATCCTCCATTAACATTGTGGCTTTTATTTTCTACAGCATGAGATGTTCTCTCTTTTTTAAGTGCACATGACTCAATGTCTTGTACTCTATTCACATAATTTTGCATTTGTTGCCATAATTTTAAAACATTTTCACCACCCGCAAAAGAGGTTCTACATTTCTTAGTCATCACCCTCCACCGCCTGCCCCAGCTCGCAACAACCACTAATCAATCCACTTTCTGTCTCCATGGAATTATGTATGCTGGCCTTTTCATGTAAGTGGCCTTTTGCTTCTGACTTCTTTCACTTATCATCCTGTTGTCTAGCTTCCACCATGGGGAATGTGTCAGTGCTTCATTCCTGGTTATGGCCACACCGTGTCACCATGTTCTTGCATTGCCTGACCTTTGCTCTGAGAACAGCACATCCCTCCTCTCCACCCTGCTCAGGTGGCTAACTTGCACTTAAACTTCCACTCTCTGGTTTAGGTGGAATGACAAGATTTCCTCTGGAAGCCTTTGATGACAACCCTCTCCACCAACCCTCCCACCCCTACCCCCTGCTGGCTTAGGTAAATTTCCTAGATACTCCCCCAATATTCCATAGTCCCCTATTGCTTGTCTATTTGTCTTTCTCCTAAAAGGCCAATTGAACAGCTGGGGCCGGGTGTGTTCCTTCTCTTACCCAGGCGGTGCAGTGTGTATGGTCTACAGTAGGCATGTAATCGCCACATTTATTCCATTCAAAGCCACACTGTTTTTTTCTTGCCATTTTAATGTTCCTGAAAATTGATCAGGGCTTACATTTGAAGGTGGCTTTATAAATAAATCTTATTATTTTTTAGTTTTTCACGAAATCCTCTTGAGAAATTGGGGTATGGCTTAACATTGAGGGCGGCTTAGAATCAAATAAACACGGTACTTTGTTGAATTCATGTAGTGGGAACACGAGGAACCGGGCCAGAAGAGAAAAGTAGAGGTTCCATTGGTACCAGACCGAGACGCTTTCTGTCCTGCTCCCAAGTCTAAACTTTCTAAAACACCGATTTCCTCAAGCAAGATGCTGGGCTTCCGTTTCTCTGTGAAAAGAAAGTTCACCTGAGTACTCCCTATAATCCCTTTCCTCTTTGACACTGATTGCTTATATGCATATATTTTATTAGTCCTATAATTGCAGAGAGCCTACAGCATGCCAAATGCATGAAAAATACATTCCTCTCACATTAATACAAAATGACACTGGGCAAAGCACGACTTTTTCCCGATGAAGCATCAGCAATGTGGTATCTACTGGGATCAAATAAACAAAAAATTAAAATTTCTTATATGAGAATGGTTAAGGAATATTGCATCCATAACTAGAAGTTTCTGAATCCTCTTTTAATCAGTTCTGTCTTGACACTTGATTGAAATAGTAACAGTAAGTGTCTCTGCATTTATCAGCATTAAAGACCTGAATTAATTGCCCTCCACTGGCCTGACCTTGGAAGATGGAATGGGAGACCCCAGTCTCTCTCAGAGAAGCTCTTCCTAGCTCTCTCAGCCAGGGGCCCACACTACCCGGAGAGGACTGCCATTAATGAACATCACCGAGGCTCCTGTGGGTCTGGACTGAGTCAAAGATGAGCTAAAGCAACAAAACGATTTAAAATCGCAGCACATTCTATACTTAACTACTCTAGGACTTCAATAATTAATTACTCCCATTTATCAAGCACTGTATTGACCCTGTGTATACGTCATCTTATATAATGCTCATAACAATCCCGTTAGATTTGTCTTTTTAATCATTATCCTTATTTTACAAACGCGGAAACTGAGCCACCCCCAAAGTTATGCAGTCACTGTGTTCTGAGCTCCCTCTGGGTTTGTATCACTAGTAGAGAGCTTGGCATGTTGGTTCATTCAGTCTTTCCAAACAAATTGATTGCGTGTATGCTCTATGCCACATGCTGGTTATAGGCACTCAGGCACACAGCAGTGAACAAAGCAGGAAGATCCCTGCACTAAGTGGCCTTCGTATTTAGGTGGACAAACAAACAAGATTTTTGATGAGGGAAATCCCGCATGAAAATGGGATTAAGAGTAATTTGGTGGTGGGGTGTGGGCACATACCCTGGTGGAGCAGCGATTAGATTCAATTGCCTCCAGAGGAGCAAGCCACATACCCCTGGATTCGAGGCCTGGGCCCAGCGGGTGGGGGTAAGCAACCATTACGAACAACTAAACAAAAATAAAATAAAGATGCATCTTTCTCTTCTCTCTTCCTGCCTGCACCTTTCCTTAAAAAAAAAAAAAAAAAGAGTAACTTGGGGGTGAGCAGCGCTTTGTTAGGTTAAGGTGGTCTGGGAAAGCCTCTCTATGTAGGATGTAATTCATTTGAGCTCAGACCTAAATAATGAGAAAGAAATAGCCGTGAGCAGAGCCAGAGGAAACTTGCTCCAGGTAGAGGGACCAGAATGTACAAAGACCAAGAGGCAGGAAAAAACAGTTGAGCAGACCTAAGGATGGAAGACAAGTCTTCTGTGGGTGGAGCAGAGCGAAGGGGTGAATGGTAGATGGGGATTTGACAGGGATTTAGAGGCAAAGGGCACGTGCTGCTGTGCCTACACTTAAAACTGGGACTGCTGCCCCCTACCGATTTTTAACAAAAACCAGAGGCAGGATCCCTGGACTCTAGAAAGGAAAACTTAGGCCTTCCTTACAGCTGTTTGCTCTTTTCTTTGCGAATCCCTTTCCTTGTAGCCTGATTCCATTTTGCCTTCTTCCTCCTCTCCGCCACATACATCTCCAACAATTTAACCATGCAAGCCCTCTCCATCAACTCCTCCTGGGGCCATGAGACAGCCAGGCTGTGCCTTGAGCCTCTCATGCTAAGAACTTTGAGTCTGATAAGAGGAAAGAGCGGTGGAGACAGAGGCAACAGCCATGTCACAGCTTGAGCTCAAAGTTCAAAGGTGTCTTTAGTCTGACCCCAGAGCAAGCCAGGCATTTGTCGGCCTGGCTGCAACAGCAGTCTGGAGAACTGGACTTCTAATTACTCTGGAGAGTGGGAAGGAATGCAAGACTCGAAAAAGCAAACATCAGGGAAGAAGAATTATACATGCAGGGCATCTGGGTGGAGGGCTTCCAGCTTAAAATATGCATAGGTTTCTGAGCACAGCAGAATACCTTGCCTCTCCGGAAAGCTGGCTCCCACACTTACTACTCCCTACTGCCCCGCTGTGGGGAAATGCATTTGGGTAAATGTTGTCGTGAAGAGCTTATTGTGGGAAAAAAACATACAGCGCCATGTGTAATCTTTTTTCTGGCTTTGGACTCTGAACAGTCCCTGTTTTTCCATTTCTTCCAATATCCAGTTAGCTCAGAAAAGGGGTTTTTGGTAGACATACAACAATATCTTCTTTACCTCTCACTATTAAAATGTAACGCTGCCATCAGAGACCAGATTACAATATATAAATGTATCACAGTAACATATCATCCACATTAAATTTACCCAATGTCGCATGTCAAATCTATCAAAATAAAAAAATAAAATGTAAGGTCAATAAACTAAACTAAACATGGAGCTTAATATTTTAGAAAGAGAGCAAGAAAATGCACAGAAAAATAGGAGGAGGAAGGAAATAATAAAGATAAAAACAAAAACGAATACATTAGAGGATGTAAAAACAGTGGAATTAAGAAATAAATTCAAGAGCTGGTTGCTTGAAAGGGCTAATAAAGTAGCTAAACCTCTGGCAAACCTATGTAAGAAAAACACACACATAAAATTGGAAGTGAGAAAGGGAATGTAACAACCATTATAAACAATATTTGCTTAACTGGAAGGAAATGCTATGTGCAATCACATGCTAATACATTTTCAAAATATAATGCAAAGGATGCTTTTTTCCACAAAAATATAAAATATTAAAATTCAAACTGCAACCAGTTGAAAATCTGAATAAATCAATAGCTGAGAAATAAACTGAGAAACTATCACATGAAGTTTCTAAACCTAAAATGATCAGCAACTTCAAATTTTCAAGGAAGAGAGCATAGAATAAGTTAGGATGCATCTAATTCATTCTGTGAAACAAAAATGGTCCTGATTCCAAAACCCTTGCACAGTATTTGACACATATTAGAAGCTTAATAAATGTTCACAGATGGATCAAGAATCATTTCCAAGAGAGATCCAAAAGAGCGAAGCACAGCGTTTAATATGCATTCTGCAAAATTAAGAATAAAAGGATAAGTGTGATAAGGCTACACATAAAATTGATAAGGACAACATCATTAAACATGAGGCAAAATAATACTAAAGAATATTAAATACATTTCTTCAAAAAAACAAGCAAAATCCTTCTCTGTAAATATTCTTTTAGAACTGAGTATTTCAGTTAGATATAAAAAAGAGATAAAGTACAAATATTAGATGAATTACAATAGAAAATACAACATATAAAGAACTTAAGCATACATGCGACAAGAGGGTTATAGTATCCATTTAAAGAAAACCACAAGGTACGGGAAAATCTAACAAAAAGGCCCCACCCTCACCTACATATGCATATTTTTCATATGAATACTGATACTCGTGTTATTTTCCAATATCGTTGTCAAATTATGGTGCTAGAAAAAGGTCACACTCCTCTAGGCAAAACATAGATGGAATATCCCCTTGAAAATAGTGGTTATTCCAAATTATTTATCACCCGGACAAAAGATAAGAGTGCGAAACTAAGAAGGCAAGACTTAAATATGCAAGGAAATGAACTGCTTGTCTTTTTCTAAGTCTAGCACTCCTGAGTTCAGATATCAGAGGATTCAGAAGCTCTTACTTTATGCTCCTGGGTGGTGAGTTGCTAAGATGGCTCCCACCTTGTGGAAATAGGTGGGACCCAAGGATAGATGGAGCTTTGTAGGCAAGCCTTATCTAAAAAAGTGTGATTATCTGGTGTCACATTATTCTCTGTGTTTATCTGCATTTACTTATCCCTCGTCTTGAAAACAATCTAGTTCAATGTTAAAGCCTTACCTCAACTTTCCCAGAAGGTACTCAGCAAAGTTCGATGTGTCTGCATATAGACTAAAGTGCTGAAGGAGAATACGACCTCTTTTTTCATAGGCAGGCGTAAGTGAGGTTCCTAGTACATATTAATAACTGAGTGCTTCAGCTGGGCAGTGTTTTACATACATTATCACCTTCAATTCTCTCCACAAACTGATGAAGTAGTCGTGTTACAGCTCTCTCTTAACCGACAAAGCCAAATGGTGCTCTTTCAGAAGTAGTGAATTTAGCTTTATTACGTGCGGGCCAGATGTAGAATCTGAGCCCCGAAATACTTTTGGGATACACTTTTATTGGTGAGGGAGAGGGGAAGGTGTGAATTAGAACAGGAATTGCAAACGGAATTCAGTTCTTCATTTGTGAATTCCTCACATGGATAACACACAGGATTCACATAATTGTAAAATGTGCATAAGGTTTCGTTCTCAGAAAGGGGTCCCTCAGTAGCTTCGAGCCAGTCTAGACTTTCAGGCGCCTGGTGGCTGGGTGGCCACTGTTGGTCCTCAGCGGCTCGAAACTGGGGTGTGCTTCCTCCCTTCTACAGTTGCTTTTATTAACCCCAATTTACAGGTGAGAAAACTGAAGCTCAGGCATGTACCCCAAATTATGCAGCAAGTGAAATGGTAGAGGCAGACTAGAAACACAACTGTGTTCAACTTCAAACTCCCTGCTCTCAGCTATTATATACTCCAAGAGACCCCTAAGGTGAGACAATTGTCATGCGCAAGAGTTAAGGATTCTAGACTTACTTTATTAATTAACAAAAGTTGTTTATCTTTTATAAAATATAAAAGATAACTGGAATACATGCCATGTTCACAAATGGACATCCTAAGTATTATAAGGATACAAATGTCTCTTGAATCAATTTGTTTTTGTTTTTTTTTTAGCACCACATTCTGGTGTAAAAGTAACTCCAGAGCTGCAGAGAATCCAGGTTGATTATGAAGGAAAATCTTTATTAATATGTTTTACTTGACACTGTAGAGATATTTTAAAATACACTAGTGGTGTCTTCTCTAAACCCTGTCCAAAGAGTTCTGTGGCTCTCGTTTCAACCCCTGGTAACTGAAGGTCAGAGCTCACACGATGGTTCTTTCCAGACCCTTCCCCACACCTTAGCCTCCTCTTCTCTACGAACTAAGAATATAATCCAAAGGTCCTTGCGTAGTTTGATTCTGCTTTCTCTATCTTTTCTCAAGAGTTTTTCTTCTAAAGATTAATTTCCCCTTTTTCTAACCACTTCTAACATTCCCATCGTTTTGTTTTATAAGCCCATTGCTTTTGTACTACAGATGCTGTAGAAGTTCATTAAATCACCTTAAGATGATGTTCCCCTTAAACACAATCTGGGCTCTTGTGAGGATGGAAGGAGTACATGAATAAAACACATAGAAAAATAATAGCAGGGGACTAGCTCAGTGATGGGTTTGGCTCAGGGATAAAGATATCCAGCTGTTCTCTACAGGGCAGTCTTGGAAAAAAAAGAGCATAATTAGTCTTCATTCAAGGAGGAAACCCAAGGAGCCCAAAGCATCTCGTCACAAGATTAATCCTCAGCACTGAATAATAGTAATTACAACAAGGGAAAAAATGATCTTGGGATGATATCAAAATTCTGCTCTAGCTCTTTTCACAGGACCTGAGAAAGACGGTGTCTCATAGAAGGTGATAGTTTAAGGACAGGGTCTCCACACCAGTCTGGCTTGATTAGAATCTAGCTTCTGCAGCTTACTTACTACCTGAGGAATTCTGAATAAGTTGCTTCACCTTTCTGTACCTTACTCTCCTTATTTGTAAAGTGGGCCAGTACTAGCAACTGCTTTACAGAATCGTTGTGAGGATGAAAT
>RJWH01010795.1:0-15027 GCA_004363575.1 Solenodon paradoxus | reverse complement strand
GGGAGGGAAGGAGGGAAGGAAGGGAGGGGGAGGAAGCACTATATTTATTTTTGGTCCCTCCCCGAATCCCAGGTGGTAAACCCAGGTCCTTGGGATTTACATGGTCTATACCCCAGTGAAAGGCTTAATGTCTGAGCCACCAGGGGCACCTGTGTTAAGATCTTTATACCCAACTAATTCATTTTCCCTCAACACCCCCAGTGAGGTCAGGAAATCTCTCCAGCTGCAGACCAGGGAATGGGGTGGAGAGCCCGAGTTAGCAACCTGGGCCTGGGGGGAACAAGTGAATAAATACAATGCTTCTTCCTCTCTTTTCCCCTTCCTGCCTTCCGTCCTCTTTAAAAAGAGAACATATATATACCTGAAAACCTTCCAAGACTAAAACTACATTTACTGAGTGTATAGTATGTTTTTGTGCATTATTTAATTTATTTTCCAACTCATACTACAAAGTGGCTTTTTCATTATCATTCTCATTTAAGAGGAATAAACCTCAAACTAGAAGGCTGAGAAACATGCCCGCGTCTTACACATAGAAAGTGCTGGAACAGGGCTATGAACCTTAGCAATCTTGATGCAGACTCTGTTTGGCTAGAGAGAGAAACAGTTCAGATGACACTACCGCCTTTTGTACCTTTCAATAAGGTTGATTTTGGCCTGCAGGGCATTCACCCCCCGGTACACATGTCGGCCATTTGTCATCCTCTTGGTTAGAATTTCCGTCCTACATTAAAAGAAAAAGAGTTCATTTTCAAGGATATCCATAACATTTCCTCTATTTTACTCAGCTGAATTTCCGTTCTTCGGTACTGATCAAAGCTTCTGAAACTCATCACTGCTAACGTTTACCACCGTCGAGAACATACTTTCTTTTTTTGAAGTGATAGAAAAGGTGACGGTTATTGAACCCGGGATGGAGACGACGAGTTCTACTCCGGTGTGTGCTATAAAGTTTCCACAATGAAAACCGAAAAAAAGGGGAAAAAAAAGAATTAGCTTCTTAGCAGGTGCTGAAAGACACTGTAAACTCTTTTTCCTTCGATGCTTCTAAAACAGAGGGACGTTCTTCTCACTGTCATGCAGCTGGTGGCACCAGATCGACGAACTTGGTAAAGTGACACATTTTTCGTATTCCTTTAATGCCCGAGAAGGGCTGAAGGGAAGAGCTAACTCCAGCTCCCAACGAAAGCAGCCACCCAATTAAACATATTTAAAAATACTAGAACAGTGAAGTCCACCACCGGCTGTCTGACTTGCTTGCCTTCTTGGGAAGGGGCGACAGGAGAGACACCCGACAGCCTGCATGTTCATAGATCTCAAAAAGGGGTCATGTGAGGTCACTTCCAATGTCACTCAGTATTCCACTGAGTGAATCCATGTGCGGGGCTCGAGTTCCCTAATCTTTTCTTCCTATTAAAAAAGGTGTACATGTGATCTTAATTACATGGCTGCCAAAGCGGAGCGCCCCTTGTCATCTCCCTTTGAAACACCACCACGTCATCCTCCACCCCTCCAGGCGGCTTCAAGCCCCTCGCTCTACAACACAGGGGGATACAGGGCTCTGGTTCCTCCACATTCCAGCTCTTTTCCCGCAGATTTTGTGTTCCCTGGGCTTTAGTTCCCAGGTATAGCCTTCTGCTGACAGAAAGCCACGCTCTATAGGGAGTGTGCGGCACATGCTCACGCGGGGCGCGCACGCACCCGGGTTTGGCTCCAGAGGCCTCCAGCAACGCAAACCCCAGGAAAACATGCATTTTTTGGCTTCCTGGTGCATTTATGTTGACACTATACTATAGTCTATCAAGTGTGAGCCTGTTTAATTCTCAATCTTGATGTTTTTAGTCATAACAGGCTCAAGTTCTTCAGGAAGAAGGCAAACCGTGGGTCAGGGTTAAGCACCGACGTGACTAGATGACGGATTCTCAGACAGCCGAGCAGTGGCCCGGCCGTGGTGGCTTCTGCATGGCGGGTGCACAGCTGCGCGGTGTCCTGGGCACCACCCCGACCTGATCCCGCACCAGACAGAACTGCCCGGAGAGGGAGTATTGTTGAAACTGATGGAAGAAGCCGCAAAACTTACCACTTACTTTTACACTGCATCCAATTCCTGGTTTCCACTTTAGCTTCTACTTCTACCCAAGATATGCCCTTGTAGAGCTTCTCCCGGACAATGGACACGCAGTTTTCCGGATTTTCCTGGAGTTGGGAATCTACCTCTTTTAACTCCTGGGGAGACATTTTCTTCAGAATCACTTCTTCAACGGCCTTGATTAGTTTCTGGGTTTCTGTCTTACTCCACGCACCACGGTTTCTTTCTGGAGACATAAAAGGATGATCTTAGAGCAGCTAATCTATTTGCGTCCAAACACAATATTAAAACAAGTGATAGTGGATACACATCATCATACGCTCACCCAGACCCGACACTGCCAATCGCTGAAAGCGAGCTGCGACGTAATCTAAGGGATTAAAAGGCGCCCGCGTGGCTTGTGGATTCTAGGCAAGCACTTCTCGGCAAGGGGAGGTTGGCAGGGAGGAGGCGACACACATGTTGGGAAGGGATGGACCGGAAACCTCTGCATCGTCTTAATTTTGCTGTAACTAAAATTGCTCTAACTAAAATTGCTCTAAAAATAGTCTTAAAAAATGCTCAGGCATTTTCAAAAGATAATGGGCCAGGTCGCAATGACACAAATCTATCAGTTAACTGAAAATTAAAGTAAAACTACTGAAGTGGTCAGAGATTCTTTTTAAGAACTAAAGGAGGAAAGCCTTTTCTTTTTTGAAAACTGTATTGAAGGAACTTTGCAGTATGACATCATAATAAACCCCATCTGTACATCATACGTTAAGTTCACATTTTGCTTCTCCGTCACCAATTTCCCCTTCACCCCGTCTGTCTGCCCGCCCACCTCCTGCTTCTCATCCTGCAGCCATCGATCTGCTTCTCTGGACTGAAAGTCTGTTGTTGTTTGATTTAGTTCATCTTTTAAGTCATTTTTTTGTCTAATTTAGTTCATTTGTTTTTTTAGTAGAAAAGTCTTCTGAAAGCACTGTATTTTTTTGTACTTCAAAGCCTGTTCTTCCTGATTCTGAGAGACACGTCCTCTGCTGGAAACGACTGCCCCAAGCACCTCATTGGAAAACACAACCAAATGGCTTTCGCAAGGCTGACAAGCTCCCCCCGGGAATTTCACGCCAGGAGGGAGGCGGCGACGCTAACACAGCACTGGAAGAGGAAGCCAGCGAGACTGTCCGAAGCCGTCGCCTGGGGAGGGTGGCAGCAGCCCCCGCGTTCTCACCTTTGAACATTTGCAGCCAAGCTGAGGAGATGGCCTCACTGCCAGCTGCGCAGCTTTGGTTTGGCCCATAGAGGGTTGTTACTATTTGTCTCCCCAATAATAATGTGGATGAGTATTAAAAAATCACGGTGCACCCTGTGGTTCAAGTGCAGGCCATGGAAAGCCAGCTTGAGACCCAGGGCCACGAGAAAGAAAAAGTTAAAAATGAAAATCAAGAGATTTTTTCCAAGGGGAAAAAACTATCTAGATCTCACAGGACTAAAAAAAATCTAGGTTTTGGCTTTCCTCGTGGAAGAACTGGCCACTTCACGTCTTCCCACAGCAGCAGCAGCTGGAGTTGGTGGCACAGGGCTGGTCTCCCAGGGCCTGCTCAGCCTGCGCATGCGCCCCGTGCTAAGCGTCATGGGCTACGGATTAACTTCCTAAGGCAACTGGGGACTTTTCACCACCAAGGATATACGCGAGGAAACTGAAGAGAGGAGGAAAGGAGGCAGGAGATCAGCAGCACAGATGTGGGAACCCAGGCCAGCCAAATGCAGCCCTGTCCTGGTGTGCCCTGCCACTCCGGGGCAGGCATCTCCTCCCCGCGGGCTCCCCTCCCCACCAGCTTCCTTGGGTATCGGTTGCCTGGGCAGTTAAGGGTTATGCCAGAGGGTGCTGAGCTGAGGTGTGGAGAAAGCAGCCTGTGTCTAAACCCTGTATGGTTTCAACAAACACACACGAGACGAGGAACGGATCGGGACAGAGAATGGCGTCAGTGATGGTTCTTAGACGACCGGCCTGCCACTGTGCAGGTCATTTTCCCGGGCAGCGGGGCAGCGGGCAGGGGGCACTGCAGGTCTCTCGGGCGCAGCTGTTTAACATTTGGGCCCCAGAGTCATGACTTACCACTGCTGATCTGGGAGAACTTCAGGGCGACGGAGAGGCTACTGCGAGCCACCAGCTCGCCAATCTTCTTCCAGTTGTTCCCATGGAGGGAGTGGTATGCCTTCAGCTTCTCGGCGTCCCCTGGGCTGTACCTGCGAGAAAGGGAAGACACGCTGGAGCTAGGCGTTAGCGCCGAGGTCGGCCGGTGGCGGGAGGGCTGGACGGGTTCAGCCCTAGCCACCGCGATGACCAGAGCCCCTGGGGGCTGCTGTCTCAGTGCCTGCAGCTGACCTGTAAGTCAGCTCCTGGAGACAGGTCGGTCCAGTGACAGTGTAGGCAGAGCAAGCCACTGGATCATGTTATTCACCATCCAGATGCCTCCGGGCCGTACTTCTTTTTCTTTTTAAAGGAAAGGTGCGAGCAGGAAGGAAGATGAGCAGAGACAGCCAGGCAGGGAGAGAGAAGAGGAAGAAGCGTTTTACTGACTAGTTGTTCGCGTTAAGCTGCTCCCCTGGGCCAGCTGCACCTGTGGATCTGACTCTTACGGTGCGTCTCCAGTGGAACCGGCCACGTTTCTGTGCTCAGGGCCATGAGGCTGGTAGTCCCCGTGGTGGCAGCACAGCTCTGGAAAGGAAGTCCTACAAGGGTCGGGACCATCGGCTTTCTACACTATGGTGTCGACAGTGCTTAACCAATAAACATTCAGTTCAGTATGTGACGAATATGTAGCAAAGAAGTAATTATGGAATCTAAGATGCATTAATCCCACACAGAAACACACACGTTAAAGAATTCAAAAGCAACCCAACATTTTAAGTGATTTTGACATAGACGTTTAAAAGTGCAGACAAAGCAGTCCTGGTGACACGGGGGCAGAGGGTGTGGTGTGTCATTACAGGCAGCCAAGAGAAGCGCTAGGAAGACACTGATGTCGCCGATGGCGGCCATCCAGGCCTGCTTCAGGGTGACAGGACGGGAGCATCCCCAGAGATTTCTTTGGATGCGAACCTGGTACAGAGAGACTCAGAATCCTTCACTATTAAGAGTCAAGCTTTTTGTGGGCACCCGGGTGGCTCAGGCAGCTGAGCTGGCAGCTGGGGCGTGGATCATGCAAAAACCCAGGGACACAGGTCAAGACCAGGGCCAGGAGGGAAAAACCAAAACAAACATATAAAAACGTGTCTTTCTCCTCTCCCTTCCTCTTACAAAAAAAAAAAAAAAAAAAAGAGAGTGCCCCTGATGGTTTAGCAGATAATTCTGCTGCCTCTGGCTGGCGCAGTCCACATACATCCCAAGCACTTGGGTTTGTGTCCTGAGGTCCAGGGGAACCACCGAAGCGAACAACTAAATAAAATAAAGTGCTTCTTCCTGTCTTTACTCACCTTCATTCCTGCCTGCACCTCTCCTTTTAAAAAAAAGGCAATCAGAGTCTTTCTAAGATTATAACAAACGATGCTAACTTATAGGTACCTTGAATCAACAGAAGAGAGGACATAAGAGAAATAAAGGCACAAAAATGAGAAAACGGGTGTACTGACCACTCAAGCCCCCAAGTGTCTTAAAAGTCTTTGGTTTTTTGCTTTCTATGGTTTATTCAGTTAAGGATTCCTTCAGTTAAAATAATATTTTAAGGGTAAATAATCACAATAAAAATAACATAGCACAAATGAAAGAACTTTGTTATTAGAATGACTTTCATTATTCTAAAATAATGTCATTCCTACATTAATGTCAGAGGAAGAAAAATACCGCAGTTACTACCATTAATTCACCAAAAGCATTCTGTTTTTTTAAAGAGGCAGGTGGGAATGAAGGCGAGTAGGCAGACAGGCAGGAAAATAAAGGAGAAAGAAGCACTTATTTATTCAGCTGTTCATCTTGGCTGTTCCCCCTGCCCCGGGTCATGAACCCAGGTCCTTGAGATGTATGTGCACTTACGACGCTAGAGGCCATGAACTTAACCGCTAAGCCACCAGGGCACGCCCCACACCATTCTTTGAAGTTCCATTTAAAAATGTCATCTTCAGTGAATTCTCTTAAAATTCCTGGCCACAGATGTCAAACATGGCTTGAGACAGAGGGCGGAGCAGGGTTCAGTTTGTTTGGGGCCCTTTTTTCTACCAGAGGTTTATTCCTTTCAGAAATGCTTTAAAAGAGGAAACTAAGGTCACGCCAGTGTTTGAGATTTTGATGATACGTACGTCTCAGTTCAAAATCCCAGAGCTCTACGTGTGTCCTGGTCTAAAATCATGTTGCTGAGAGGACGCAGCTGACTGGGCCAGAGTCCCTACGTCTGCCTCCCAGCGGGTGAAGCCGTGAGCCTCTGGGGGTTGGGGGGAGGGCTCCCAGAGGCGGGTCTGAGCCTTCTGGCTCGGCCTTGTGTCCAGCTTGGCCCTGTGTTGACAGAGAGCGCTTACCACCCAGCCCACAGGCGCTTTATCTGGAATTTGGAAACAAACTATACCGGCTATTTTCTTGGGACAAAGGAAGGAGAGAAAGGCCAGTACCACAGAAACACTGCAATGACAGCACTAAATGACGCTTAAGTGACCTCATTTGGCTCTTCTCTCCCCTTCAAGGCCCCAAACTGTGCCAAGTGCTGAAAACGTGGCACAGAGAAGGAAAACTCAGGTTCACACCAGCAGCGAGCAGAGCAAACTTGTGAGAAGTGGAAAGAAAGGCAGAGCGTTCAGAGCTGAGACGGAAGTATAAAGAAAAAGTCAAGGATTAGTAAAGGGAAGATCATGAAAGATTGCTCATTAAAGAGGAAGAAGCTGAAACCGGCCACCTGGTGTCAGACGCCACCCCTTTGTGACGCTTCACCTCTCACCGACTGCAGTGGGGCCCGACTTACAGCACCAGCAAGCCGAGGGACACCATCTGCAGGTGCCGAGACGGTTTTCTTACCTGCCTTTGTAATTATTCACATCAAACATCTTCTTTGCTCGATAGTATACGAGTTTCCAGGGCCGGGCAATGCCCTTACCTGAGGTCAGAAGAAAGACAGTCAGATGGCACAGAGGCCATGGCAGGGAGGGACAGGAGCCCAGAGCACCTGTTGCAACAGCGGGGGCTGTCGCGGGTCTCATCTTAGGGGCGGGATTTCCTACGCCCTGCAGAAAGCTGTCTTGGGGAGCAGACACATAAAGTCACCAGTTTCTCTGGGGGCCAGAAACTAGATGTTTCGTAAGTGGAGGCTCTGGCTTCTCATCTATTCACTGAAAAAGGTCCTCACGTCTCCTGAAGACGAAGGAGAGCTAATGACACGACAGACATGCCAGCAATTCTCCCTACGACAAACTAAAACTTCCCAAATGCATTAACTTTTCTTGCTTTTCCACTTTCATGATGAAACAGCCCCTCCAACAGACTATTCTGTTTTCCAGTGTGTCCTGGAGCGGAACGATCCTCTTTCAATTCAAGAGGCCCTTGAGTCCAATTCATGGAGCTGCTGACTTTCAAGCATCAGCTGCAGCTAGAAGCACATACATGGCGACATGAAAAGACCTGGAAGACCCCGGCCACGTGAGGGCGTTCTTCCTGGAGCAGATGCAAATCATGCAACGAAGAACAGACAAGAAACCAAACTAACTATTACCAAGTAGGAAAGATAGGAGCTGTTCACTTTCTTTTTCAAAGCACCATGTGGGGACATGAGAAGGCAGCACCGCATGGGGACCAGTGAAGGCAGCGCCGCGTGGGGACCCGTGAAGGCAGCACCGCGTGGGGACACGACCAGGCTGGCAGCAAGAGGGCCAGCAAGCACAGCAGCGGTCCGTGTCCTGAGGGGCCAGGTGCTGAGCTCAACACGCCCCACACGGCCTCCTGCTCAAGGTCAAGGCCACGGAGAGTTCCAGCAGACGGCCGTCAACTCACCAATGTGCAATCTAAAGGCGTATTTTCTTTTTAAATCGGTGATCGCAGCTTTCTCCTCGGGATATCTGTCGGTGTACAGCAGCTTGTCTGCAGTCTCAATTCCTGTCAGGGACAGAAATTCTCGCACGTTTTTCTCTAACTGTTTATTTTCCTTTACAGAAAACTTGCCAAACTTAATAGCGACACCTAGGATTTAGGGGGTGGGGAGAAAAAGTACGCATCGTCAATAATGAACAAAAAAGCAAATCAACCGCTGGTCTTCAGCAGTTACCACACGGTTACCCACCAGCCCCGCCTGTGGGGGAGCAGCACCCAGTGTACATTTGACATTGGTTCTCTCGGTCCCCTCTGTGGGACTTGGTCTTCTTTCAGAGTTTAGTTAAAAGCCACATTTTTCTTTTGAAGTAGGAAGAAGAGTTGGAAAGAAGGAAGGAAGGGCGGGGAGGTGGAACCACTTTCATTTTGGTCACTTCTCCCAGACCCCAAGTCCTGAACTTGGGTCCGTGTTAACATGGTCCATATCCCAGCTGCTGCCTTCGCAGCTGAGCCACCAGTGTGTGCCAAGTCACACTTCTCATACAGACTTTCCTGGTCATCCTATTTTAAGTGACCTTCCCTGTGACTTCAATCTCTTTTTTTTAAAAAAAAGCCTAAAGGAAGCCCCCCGTTACTCTCCTCCGCCCTGCTACCCACTAAGGTCAGACCGCGAACTGGCTGGTAACATGGACACCTGCTCGTGTGCTGCGCGTGTATTAGGGGAGAGTGACAAATGTCACTGCCTTTCATGCTCATCACAACTCAAGAGCACTGAAGTTGTATTATGTAGAGACTGTGTTATACAATCTATTTTTCTATTCTTAGATTGCTTTTTACAGTATCTTTCATGAAATACATATCCATGAAAAATTCAACACCGAATTTACAGAAGTAAACGGGATCATTCTACAGATACTGCTCTAAACCGGGTTTATCTCCATTAATTTGTCTATTTTCTAAAACGAGTCTCTTCAGCCTGATCAACAGCACAGGCTGGTTTACTTTCTGCAATGGCCAGTGGCACCGCTCAGCAAGTTCTGGTCACTGCATCAGTCTTCACTGCAGTTTTTCTTAACCCAAAAGTGTTCTTGGAGGCTCTTGTTCACACAGGGAAATCAAGGAGGAGACTCAACTGGTTCCCGTGTGAACAGCTACAACCAGCTCGCCCTCGCGTCGGTGTCCTGGGGAAAGAAAGAGCCCTCCTGCAAGCCGATGCTCACATCGCAGCGTCGGAAGCTTTACTTCTGCGTTCTCCCAGGGTCCCACCCACTCACCGCCTCCTCCTCCAGGACTGACCGAGCCTGTGGGCCATCCGGTCCTTTGGCCCCACTCTCCCCTGCTTCCTCTACCACCAGGCGCAGAGAGGAGGGAAGGCCGGGCAGCTGGCTGGCTGGCAGCTCGGACGATTCCCGAAAGACAGGAAGCCGCTAAAGGAGCCGGCGACTCTAGAACCGGAATCGCTCACACAGACAGGCACGCTGGCTACGCATCGCCACATTCCACGAGCTCACCCTGTGCTTTAAATTCTTTAAAGCGCCCCAGGTCATCCCGATACATCCGCTTGATGGTGGTGGCGGCCCTTTCCTGGATGCCGGGGATAAACTCCTGGAGCTGTCTCACGGCCGAGTCCAGATCCACGTCAGAATCGTGCGAGTCTCCTGAATCTTCAGACACACACTGAACTTCAGAGCGCTCAGCGGACTGCAGACTGCTTTCTGCCTCGAGGGCAGGTTCCAACCTGAGGGGAAAGTGGGGCTGGTCAGGGGCAGCGCCGCGCCTGCCCAACCCACCTGCAAGTCGTTCTCTTAAGATGACTCTCAGATTCCTTGTGTGACAGCGAGGGCAGGTCCGTGCTGTTTCAGCTGTCACTCTACTCACCTGCACGATGCCCCGGAGCCTGCCTAGAAGGTAAACATGTGACTCCAAGTCCTCTTTCCACCAGGTGCTATTTCTCCTGTTACTATTCTTTCCTTCTGTCTTTTTAGCTGTTGACTTACTAGGAGAAGCTAAGTCCGCTTCTACCTCCACTGAAGCTGTCACCTCTCCCCCATCCCTCCAATGAGTGAAGTTTTACATAGTGGTTACGGTTAGTTACATGTATACAGTCACAGAAGCTTTTGCTGCGGTTAACAACGGCTACCCTTTTGTCTGTACGTCGTTTTCTCTCATTGACCCATCCCCAAACACACTACCAGATGCTGTATCTCCTTACTATGCTCGAACACATCACCTAGATGGGAAAACGAGAAGATGAAGCAAGAGTGTGTATACCTAACAAAGGTTCACCAGTTTTCAGAAGGCCACAGCCCATTACAAGACCCACTGTCCTAAAATATTCCTCTGTCATTTTCACTGTCTGAAAGTAATCCCTCTAAGAAAGCACAGAAGATAATGGAGTCAGTCCGTAACTACCACCTGAAGTGGAGGCTTCTTCCATTTAACCTCGACGTGAAACTATAGTTTAAGCATCAGGACAACGCAGTGTAAGAAAGTTATGGAGGGCACCCTGACAGCTCAGGTGGCTGAGATGGCTGACGTGTAGACATGTAAAGCCCAGGGACTTGGGTTCTCGACTGCAGCCTGGGTGGGTGGAAACAAAATAAAATAAACCAAATTTTAAAAGAGGCTTCGTACATCCTTGTGGCCTGCTGGTTTAGTCCCTAGGGCACAGTACTCATACATCCCAAGGTCCGTAGTTCCAGGGCCGGGGGAAACCACCAAGGTGAACAATTAAATAACATTTCTTAAAAAAGTTTCTTCCTCCTCTTTCTCCCTGCCTGCACCTTTCCTTTAAAAAAAAAAAAAAAAAAAAAAAAAAAAATTCTTCCTCCTCTCCCTTCCATAAGTCACTCAGTAAAAATAGGAAGAAAATGCGCCCAAATGACAGAAAATGAGATAAAGAAGTTAAAATTCATCAGTCAACATACTTAATTATATAACATTATCTCAATTTCTCTTATTAGTGAGAACCACAATTCGATTTTTTTTTCTCCTCTGTAACATTCTAAGTTAAAGAATCCTTCCTTCCCTCTCTGTATCTATCATACATACACACGCACACACATACACACATATGTATGTATACGTACATAGATACACAGACAAAGGGACAAAGGTAATTTTAGATCAAAATGCCTTCTAAACTTATTCACAGAATTTCAGGGCTGGTACAGGTCTTAGTGAAAGTCGACTCCAATTGCCCGCTCACAGCCATGCAAGCAAGGACGTTATCTGCCAGGTTTACTGAGTAACACGTGCACTGCTCGGGGGCTACGGGCGAGCTGTGACGCCTGCCATTCACTACGTATTTGCTGCAGAGCGTTCACAGAAAGACACGACAGTCCCATGTTACCTCTGGCCCTCTTCTGAGCAGGTCTGGGTCTCCTCCTCCTGTGGCCCGGGGTCCCCACTGTCTGCAGCCAAAGGACCATGACCTCCCCGGGAATCCAGGAGTGAGTCCTCAAGGTTTGTGTTGACGGCTGGAAAATCAGTAGACGCGGCAGAAGCCCGTCGCTTCCTCTTCTTGGATTTTCTCTTCGTACCGCTGGCTTCCCTGCTTCCCTCAGCGGTCCCCACCTCGCTGATCGCCTGCCATCCTGCTGGGTCCAGCTCCTCAAGATGCCCAGGCACAGCCAAAGGTGCCAATCCCTGGCCACGTGACACTTTCCTCTTTTTGTTCCTGGACGTGTTCTTCTCAGCAGACGCTGGCGGGCGTGGAACCTCACTCTCCAGACCCACGGGGCGCAGGACTCCCTGCTCAGGAAACCTGGACGGGGGCACGGTCAGGCTCACGTGGGGGCTCTCCTGGGCAGCATGGCCGAGTACAATGCTCCTCCGATGTTTTTTACTCTTTTTCTTCCTAACTTTACTGTGAGGATCCTCTGACTCACGTTTATGTGACTTAGAAACCGAATGCGCGTCGTCTGCTTCGGGCTCGTCTGCAGACTTTTGGCCCCTGTTCCCGTCGACATAAACGACATCGACACCCTTCTGGACACTCTTCGGCAGGTTCTTGGTATTTTCTCTATCCACCAGGATGAACACGACACTTGGCTCCTTGTCGACCCCAAGAGCACTCTTGCTTTTCTCTTGCTTTTTTCTGGCTTTGGAAGTGGCCTTTTCGGCCTCAGCACACATTTCTGCATTTTTTAATGAAGAAGAAACAAGATGCTGGAAGCCCTTGCCCTTTTTTTTACTCTTAGCGGTGTGAGACTGGTCATGCGCCAGGAGGGAGTCTCTGAAAGCTTCCTGGGAACGTTTCTGATGTCTTTCCTTATACACAGAAGATTTTTTCTTTTTCTTGTCAAACTCTGGAGTGTGGATTTCCAATCTTGATTCTCCTTCCATCTTCCTCCTACAGGGAAAATTGACAACAATAGTTTCTTTATGGAAAGCATTTAAAATATTAGTCTTAGTGGGGAAAAATCACAGGAAAACAAAATTATGAAAAATCTGGAGTCATGATCGTAAATGTATATATATACACACACATAGATGGTTTTGTTTGAGGGGATGACTTAATACCGCCTCTTTGGCTGCTCTCAAACTGAGAATGCTGGAGGAAAAACTCACAATGGGCACCACACTGCCCAGGACTGAACTGGCATCTGTGCTGTCTAATACAGCAGCCACACGAGGCTGATGAGCACCTGAAAGGTAACCAGGCTAAACTCGCTGAGTGTAAGAAAATACATCCTATGACAAAGGTGGTAAGACAGCTCCTCTGTCATTTTTGTGTACTGATTCGATGCTGAAATCATAGTTTGGATATAGGGTTAAGTAAAACACACTCCTGATTCGACCTGCTTCTTTTTCTTTCTTTCTTTATATGTGGCTGCTAGCAAATTTTATCATGAACGGGTGTTAGATCCTGTTGAAAGCTGTCTCTGCATTTACTGACATGTCACGTGGTTTTTCTCCTCGCTCTTGTTGACACGGTGTATGACACTAACAGATTTACAGCTGTCGCACCATCCTTGCACCCCTGGGATGAGTGCCACTGGGTCGTGGTGCATTTGGACGCGTTGTTGGTGCTAGAAAACTTTACATGATACGTGGCTTGCATTCTATTTCTTCAGACAGCACTGCTGCAGACAGCTCACTTGCACTAGATGACCTTCCCTCTGATCCCACACACTAGACACTATGTTACCTGCCAAATCTAACACACTAGTTTTCATCTGCTCCATTCAGCAAAATAAAAAGAACGTGTCCCTTCTCCTGCCAAAGGCCACTGTCTCCGTGTGTGCTGGATCCCAACCTCCTCCTGCCTTCTCAGGAGATGGGGACCCATCCAGTAACCTGGCTCTCTCCTGTGTCTTCCTGTCCCTTCTGCAAAGGCTCCCTTCTAGCGACCCTCCCATCATCTTTAGTTCCTTTTCATTTAAACGGAAAAGCACAACAATAAAAAAGCAATAGCCCTCTAACCCTAAAGCCTCACCCCCAGCTCCAGTTCCTCACTTTCCATGTACTGTGTAGCTTCTGTCTGCACTGACACTGGACCTGCTACCTTCAATTCACTAACTTCAACAGACACCTTCCAGGGCCTTTAACTAACAACAGAGCCTTTAAATAACTTCCATCACATTCGTTCTTTCTTGGAAATACCTCTTCAGCTTCTTCAGGAGTTTCTTTTTCTTTTTTTTTTTCTTTTTCCCTTTTTGTATTTCTCACTTTATCTGATGGAAAAAGTTGTTTCTGCTGTACAGATTTTGAAAATGAAAATGCCTCTAAGAAAGGTGAAGAAAAGCTGGGGGGAAAAGGCCACACCTGCACAGCTCCTACCTCTTCCCTACAGGAACATCACACACTTTCTTGAGGCTCAAACCAACACCCCTTTCTTCCCAGAAACTCAGGGATAAAAGGAGGAGCAGTGCTTCTCAGGCCCCTTCTGACTCAGGACCATAGTGTCCCAAAGGTATCCTCTCCTCCTGCCTTCCCACCCCCAATACATGTGAACCGGGAAAAACTTGAGTATTTCACAGGAACAAAGCAAAAAGGAGGGAAAAGGGGAAACCTCGCCAGAAAACACTTCCAGGGCTCAAACGGGGGGGTGGGGGGCGTGGAAAAAAACTCCTCTGGAGCCTTTGTTGGGGACAAAGTGGGCACTCTGGTGGCTCCAGAACCTGGCCTACGGTAGAATCCCCCCGGCAAGGCTCATGGAGACCTGGCGGTCTGCGGTCTCAAGGGCCGGGGACTAGAAGTCATCCTGCGCTGGTATCTCAGGGTACAGCCTCCTCGCCGGCAGGTCACGGGGAGCTGCTTGGGGCTTGCAGGTTTGGGCAAGGCCTGGAGCCCAGGCTTCTCAGCGGAGGGGGCAGGTGGCAGGAGCTCAGCAGGAATCCAGCATCACTTCTAAAACACAGTCGCTTCCCGCTAAATCCCTGCAGACACACCCAGCCCTCCTGATCGCGCCTGGGCGCTCACCCGGGCACCTCACTTCTCTGAGTCTCAGACACCCCGCCTTCTTTCAGCTCCGCGCACGGCCAGGACGGCTCTTCCTGCGCTTTACCCGTCCGCCACCCCTGGTCTAAGCCGGAGAGTCACTTCTCGACGAGTCTAGGCCCTCAGCTGGGTCCCGTCTCCCAGCGCGCGGGGCCGCCGGGCGGGCACCGGGCTCCAGCTCCCCGGGCCCGTCCGCTCGGCGCCCCGCCCCGGGGGCCCGGCCCCGCTGTGCCCGGGATAGGTGGTCCGGGCGCACCAGCCCCGAGTCGGACTCTCCGCCCGCCGAGCCTGCGGCGGCCGCGGAAAGTGACGGCCACGCCCCCGCTCGACTGCGCGCCGCGCGGCTCACAGACCCAACGACGCGCGGGCTCCCACGACCCTCCGTCCGTCCTCCCGCGTCACCACCTTGCTCCCGGACCCGGAAGTGCCCGCGGCGGCAGCGGACGCTTGACGTCACTTCCTGCCTGCGCTGCGCTCTCCCCCGTCCGTCCCCCCCCCCCCC
>RJWH01010794.1:0-15032 GCA_004363575.1 Solenodon paradoxus | reverse complement strand
ATAAGAAAGAAATATATAGAATGGGAACTCCGTCAATATCAAAAAGCATGGTTGAAAATATTGGAGGAATAACTGCTTTGGGAAATAGTGGTTATCTGGCTCTGGTATGGTCCAAGGGATCTTTGAAAGACAACTTGTCGAGTCATCTATAAAGAAGATTCAAGCAATAGGTAAGTAACTGGACCAGGGAATTTTAAGAGTCACCCAACAATGACATTCTTTGGAAATGTGGTTGGAGAAAGTTTGAGAGCTTAAAATTGTAACAGCATCCTGTTCTCAAGTATGATGAATTGCTTTTGGTGAAATTGTGGAGCATGTCTCTGGAAAGATAGTAAATCTAGCATGTGTGATTCAGGGAGATGTTTTCCAGTGGCTGAAAGGCATATGCAGAAAAGAATGCTGGCACTCTAGATTATATCTCCACCATTGATCAGAACTGATTCTTTTGAATCTTTTAGAACTTTTTGTGGAGGAGTAGAGTGTTTCAGTGTCATCCCATAGAAGCAAGGAGGCCAAAGTGTCAGTGGCTCATTCAGCAAAAGTTAGAAATAGATGCAAATATATCCAAATGACACAAAACCATGTTATTTCCAAGAGAATGCAAAGTTAGTACTAGAGCTGGTGACCGAGAAATAACACCTTTTTTCCTTTCCCCATCCCTCCTCAGGCTGTCTGTGCCAACTCTTCACCTTTGAATCAAGGGAGTGCTTATACACATATTTTGATTTGCCTTAGGTCCTACCCTTACGTTGATTGTTCCCTACCTTCCTCTGACCTCAAAAAATGGTCAGAATCATAACAATCTTCTTTCCGGGAGTAATCTGCTACTTTGCTCATGAACGTCTCTGGAGCAAAGATGATAAATAGGTTTAATCTTTTGGGCCAATTCGGATTGAATGGTAGTGGCTGCATAGGGCACTGCGGTGAGAGGTCGTTTGAGACCTCATTCTAACACAGCAGGAGGGAAGGCCATGACCGATTAATGATGTCTGCTAGATAGGTATGGGATGGGAAATTGAAAGCACACAAGCTCTCAACAATGTGCTATCCTTGGGGGTGGGGTAGAAAGGTGTCTGTATCTGCTCCAAGCTATTATTACCTGCATCTTACTAGGTTAAGTATTTAGAACACATGACTATGAATCCTTAAATCATCATGTATTTTCTGGCCTTCAGCATCAGATACAAATTGAGCTTTGATTCTGGCCATGTTTCATTTCCTAACTGAGCCCTGGCCCTGGCTACCTGGAGGCCCAATCTGACCACAGATGGCACCCTAACTCTAGACAGCTTTTATATAAATGATCATTATCAGATGGCTTACGGCAAACCCATTCTTACCACTGGAGACACAGTTTAAGGCCTGTTCTTTACTAGGCCTGGTCAGTATCTTTGCCTTTTGTCTGTGAAGGACAGTGCATTATTGATATAGCAATATGCCTGTCAGTGTTTCTTCTTCAGTTATCTGGCAACCGAGAGCACAAATGCTTTATTGCAGAGGTAGATGGTCTTTTCCTTAAAAAGAAAAAATAGAAAGCAAGAAATGAAACTCAAGTGAATGAAGTAATTTCCTGTAACTGTGAAAACATAAAGAAATACCTGAACATGATTTTAAATGGGTCTGTGAATGTGGCTAATGGTAGGAAGTTTTCTTGGAAAGGCCATAGACTGTGAATGCTACTAGGTACAGAGCACATTAGTGGGCAATGAAACCAGAAATCATGTGCTGGAAGTTGGTTTCTATTAAGTGAATAGACTTTGGATAGCTACCAAATCTGGTTTGGATAAATAGATTTTTAGAATAATATACATTTTAAAAATAATGACATGACTTCATAAGGTAGTAATAAAATTGTCATTTTCCACTTTGACTGAAGATGATGTACATTGGGGATTAAAAAAAATCTAAACCTTTTATAATATGAGAAGGATGAAGCTGAAGAATTAGAGCTCCATTTGAATCCCTGCATGGGGAAAGGTTTGGAATGCATGAGAGCAGCCCTGATAGAACTTTCTGCCATGATGGAAGTGTCTTCTGTATTTGCACTGTTCATTGTGGTAGCCAAGAGTACTGATGGCTACTGAGCACTTGAAATGTGGATAATGTTGTGGAGGAAATTAATTTTAAAATTATATTTCAGTGAAATTAAATAGCTCATGGATATTATATGAGATAGCACAGCACTCAAATTTAGGATGTTTCTAGATCCAACAGCAACAAAAGCTTAAGAAAAACAAAGAGCAACTGGAAAATCCATATTTCTGTGCACAATTTATAACTCTATTGAGAATAGGCTTTTGTTTTCTTAACTAGATCTTACACCTTAATTTTAGATGAGAGCATGCCATTATTGGTGGAGCATGTGTCTCTGTGGTCAATCTAAAGGATATGGAAAGCTCAAACACATAATCCTTTGCTAGTGGTCATTAATGAATTTAATGAAAGTAATTCATCTTATTTGAAGCAGATAAATTAATATCTCAGAAAAGAAATGTAAACAAAGAGTTTGATTCAAGAATTTGTTAATGTTTCTTCTCTGTTTTGGATATACTAACCAGAGCTTTGAAGTTGAAGCATTTAGACTCTATCCTAGGATCAGTGGGAGTGATATGAGATTTTTAGAAAGCCAAGTTGCTCCAGTGTGAGAAATTGATTGGCACACAGAGAAGGAGAAACTTTCAGTTAGAAGCTTAGTGCCATGGTTAAGAAGAAAGATGATGATAAGCTAAGGTGATGGTGGTGGTAGAGATGAAAAGAAGTAGACAGATTCAAGAAATATTTCAGGGGTAGCATTGTGAGAACTTGGTGAGTAACTAGATGAAGGATCAGTCTATGCTCCTCTTGGATAGTCTTTGCTTTTGTCCTGTGCTTTTCCTGAGACAAGACTCAGAACTCACTCATTCTCCACCCCCTCCCATGTCAACTCCCCAAAGCATTTATGGGGGAATATGAATTTTTCTGAGTATTTCAAGGGAGGGTGGAAGATCTGGTTACATTGCACACCACAGAAAAAAAATTAAGTCTAATTTCCTCATTGAATATAGCTCTCCTAAAGTCTCTTTCCTATGTCTCTGCCCTGGTCTTTCCCCTCTTCCTTCTTTTATTTCTGTCCATCAGCTCCTCTATCCTTTTGCCTTTTTCTTATATTGAGCAATCTAACTTTTCTCTGGGCTTATTCAAATTATAATCCAGAATTCCATTTTGCTTAGGGTCATTAGCTTAAGAAGGCAGGGGACATTATAGATAACACTCAGTATTACTGAATTTTTACCTTTTGTCTCAGGCTCCACTGTGGTTAAAAACTGTCCTACTATTGGTCCTGTCTTTATTTAAAATTTTGATATTTTTTCATCGTGTATATTGCATTATTTTAATTAAAAATGCTGCATTAAATATTTATTTATCTTGATTTTCCCTACCTCCTTTCATTTAGTGGTCTAGGGGAGTGCCTCACTTGCCCTGGCCTTTCATAAGCTGCAAGAACTCTTGAAATAAATTTTTATTTATTCTATGCAAGTACAATTTTTCTGAAATAAAACTTTCATGGACCTCCCAATATGAACTTTCACATATGAATGCTTATCTTCTATCCACCAGAAGTATATTATAATGGAATAACTCATTTTCACTCATACAGCAAACATTATTTGAGCTCCCTTGTCTACCAGGCATGATGCGATGACCTGGGCTTATTGTGGTAAATAATATTTTTCTAGTGGATGAGACAGAGAGGAAGCAAATAAATATACAAAAAAATCACTTTAAACAAGTTCTCTTTTGAGGTATTGAGCACCTATTATGTGAAGTGTTGGTTATATAAGTTTTTGGTCCTATGGAGCTCACATTCTTACAAGGGAGGAAATTTGTAAGTTTGATAGGTGTTAAGGAAAGGGCCCTGGGGGAATAGGATAAGGAGGGATGTGTTTACTAGCTGGCAGAAGAAAAGTCAGCAATTTTACTTCTTTTCTGGAATACTAAGGCATTATATATGTATATACACATACATACATACAGAATGGAATACTAGTAACCTATTTAAAGAAGATGAACTTCTCCCATTTTGCAACAACCTGGGTGGCCATAGAGGAAATTAGGCTCAGTGAGATAAGTCAGACAAAGACAAACATGATTTTACTCAGATGTAGTCTATAGAGAAACCAAACTAAGAAATGAACTAAATCAAACAAAAATAGACTTTTAGTCTATAGAATCAAATTAGAGTTTTCTAGAAGGGAAGGGATGGAGGGATGAACAAATCAGATAAACAGGGCCAATTATATGGTGAAGGATGGAATTGGACTGTTGATGGTAAACAGTGGATTACATACAGAGGCTGACTTACACAGATACACACCTTAAACCTATAGTATGCTATTATGTAATGTTCCTTCAATCAAATAAGTAAATAGCTAAGTAAATAAATGAATGAATGAATGAATTACAGAATACATAAGGCAAATAGTTGATTATATAAGTCAGGCTATGGTTAAAGTGGTACATGTGGGAAAGAGTATTAGAAGCGTTGGAAGGCAGCAGGATGAGCCAGGGTTAGAGTGACTGGAATGTAGAAATTGAACTAACATGTCAGGGTGACCTCAACTCAGTAATGAAGTGAACATTCTATCCAGAAAGATCGAACACAGGCAACAGAAAATAGTTCCACTAGATAGCCAGTATCAGGGAGAGTCATCAAGGGCACAACTATCCCAGAAGGACGAGGAGAGCAGTACCAAGGAGTTTAGAAACAGAAAAAAAAAAAAAGCACAGATAAAAGAAAGTATTCAGGGAGGTGGACGTCTGATGACTACAATGTTGGGTGGTTTTGAAACAGAAAGTAAAAGGGAAATGAAAATTGAAAATAAGGAGATTTTTTGCCCTTTATGGTTAGAACAGGAAGGACCATCAGTTGAATCCCTGAACTATTTTAAAATTCTTCAAATTCTCTCCTTGATTGGGGACACAATGGTTGGTCGCAGATCTTGTCCTGTACTCTGCAGATGGAGAGGAGAGGAAGCAGGCAAGACTCTAGATCTAGTGATGGGAGAATTTGTACAATGCCTTCTCTATGTTATGCATGCCTAGAAACAGAAAATTTTAAACAGCAATTCTTTGCTGCTGCTGATGATGATGATATGGTGATTTAAATGTAGCATTACTAAGAGAAAAGCAGGGAGAATATGGCTTTGCTTTTATCACTAGAAAAATGGTTTCCTTCCAAAGCTTAACTCAATTAATGTCTCACCTCCCCCTATATGCCAGAATCACAAATTCTGCAGGGTGTTAGTTATGCATTAAATTCACCTTCTCTTATTCACGAGGGCTAAATCATTTTTACTTTTATATTGCCTTCTTACTGATATTTTGCCAAATTCACATATGCACAGGAAGAAAGTTGATATTTTCTCTCTGTTAGCATGAGATGCTTTATTGCTGAACTCAATGGCACCACATTAATTCAAAGGGAGAGAGGCCAATGAGACTGGAAATCAAGCCCTTCTATTCCGAATTTCCACATTTATTGCATTTGAGGATGCCAAGGCATAATGATAAAGCATTCCAGCAGGCAGAACTCACGGTTTCAAACCTATTTACTCTGCTGTAGCTGAATGTCGTCGCAGATGACAAATGTTGTGAATAAGTATATTTCAAGGCCAAAGAGCTCTATGAGATACCCCATCATTCTAAGGATCACAAAATCATTTCAGAAATTGAACAATATTACAGCAGCTTAATAGCAAATTTGAATCTTGTGTCTCCAACATGTCAAGAGTCCTTCAAAGCACCCTGTGGGGAGTTTGTGCATGTCAGTGAGAACTCTCTGCTCTGGATTTCCAAGAACTGAGAGTTAATTTCTCCCAAGAAGGGGGTCAACTAACTGCTTGCTTACCAACTAAATGTTCAAGGCTTTATGGTGGAAGAACTCCTGAGTCAGGTTTTGTTAGGGCAAAGGAGTTATTTTGATACATCGTTGAAACCATCATACAGTTAGAAATAAGGGAATTCGGTGTGCCCTGCTTGAGCAGCAGTTAAGTCAATCGCTACCAAAGGAACATAGGCCGCCTGTCTTTGGGTTCAAGTCCTGATCTCAGGGGGAAACAACCAGTGTAAAAAACTCAATAAAAATAAAATAAAAAATGCTTCTTCCTCCTCTGTCTCCCTGCCTGCCTGCCTATTTACCTTCATTCCAGCCTGCAGCGTCCCTTAAAAAAAAAAAAAGGAGTTTGCTTTTGGCTTTTTTATAGCCTGAATCCTTCATGTAAGCCAGTTACAATTATTACCTTGAAAGCATTTTTCCCTTTCAAAACAGGCTTAAAATGCAACCAAAGCTGAATAAAATAAGTACCAAGAAATCCCCATGATTTATATGTGCACGTCAGCCCTATGTTCTGAATTTCATTTGGTGTTGGATCTTTTTAAAAACTACTCCTATAGGCCCATAAACTATTGACATTTCTAAAATAGTCTAGCATTTTCTCATGCAGACCATATGTCCTTGACAACTTTTTACGTTCTGAGGTGGTCCAAACATCTTTCGTAAGACAGTGTGAGTCAAAGTTCAGCTTATGTTGACCAGAATTGGGATTTTCAGTTTCAGAAATTATAAGGAAATCATTGCTTTGAAGCCTCTCTTTGTGAGGGGTATGTGGATGGAAGGTAATGATTCACTTAGGTGTCCCAGCCAGACCTGACTGTGACTTGAAAGGACTCACCTTTGGGTCTGGTTTGGGGATAGGGAGATAGGAAGGGAAAGACAAAGACACTTAGGAAAAAAAATCATGCCTTGTCTGTGTGTGAAACGGGATGTGTATTTTCACATGACTTGTTTCATCCCGATGCCAAATCCACAGGTCTGTAAAGCATGCCTTAGCTTTGCAGGCCTGATTTTGAAATTTACTGATAATAAAGTCTCCCCTGGGCCTCATCAACTCTTAATTGTTAAAGTGTCTCAGTGTTGCTGGTGTGCTTTGCACAAACCCTAACTGAACTGCTAACACACCCTGAAATCTCAGCAGGATTAATTTTTTCACAGTTTGAGTGATTTTTATCAGATTAATTACCACCTCCAGTAGTCCAATTCCTCCTTCTCTGCTAACCCACCCCAGGAATGCATCTCTATTTCTGGAGCTGTGAGAAATCTAACTGTCATGATGCATTTAGCTGAATATAATTTTTTGGGGGGCGGGGGGACAAAACTAGGTTTCTGAAACAATTCTTGCTGGGCTAGTGGTTGAAGTTACATGTGAATAGGTACAATACTTTCAGGCAAACAGCAAAATGTCTTTGTATTTCTGGTTTATTATTATAAATAGCTGCATGTAAAGGGCTTTATGTCTGGTTTAAACCACCATCAGGATTTCTTATGGATTCATTAGTTGTTCTTCTCCTTTGTCCCTGGAAATTCACATCTTGGTTCTTAAAATGCCAAACAGTTCTATATATATGTATACATATATATATGTATACGTATATGTATATATGTATATGTATATATATATATGTATGTATGTATGTATACACACATAAATATATATATATGTTATATAATTAGGAACCTCAGCAGGCTTCTGCCATAATATTTTAGCCAGCTCTATGGTGAATGTTAGAGCCAGGGAAGCTGGAAAAATGACCATCTTGTAATCACAGTATACAAAGGTTCGGGCAGGAATCAGCAACAGATGCTGGTTTTGGTGGGGAGGATTTGGAGGCAGGGTTAGATATATACCTGGTCTTAATGTGTCTCCTCATAGGTTGTTTTATAAATTATGATGTGAAAAAGAGTAATTGTACAGTGGCAAAAATACACAATGCCTTGACCAGGTGACACAAATCACTGTCACAGATAGACGTTGTGTCTTCTGAAAGGGATTCTCTGAGTAGGACTATCACTTATGTGATTTTATGAATCCAATCATAAGGAATCATCATGCTTCAAAAATGTTAATGTCATAAAAGACAAAGAAAGCCTGAGGTTTGAGATCAAATGAAGCCAAAGGATGAACCCAATACAGGAGTTCTTTGTATTATTCTTGCAACTTTGTATCTTAAAAAGTTTTAAAACATCTTTATTGAGGTACAAGCATTATATTTGTTTCAGATGTAGCTTCTTGCTACTTTTCAGTGTGAAATTTTTTCAGAAAGAATGATTGCTCTGATTTCATTATTTACCATGTGAATTTCCATATCCATTCCTTCACTGACGTGGCAAGTCAGTTTCTCCAAATCCTACAAAGATCTCCGGGTCCAAGCTGGCCTCCTGTGTATTGCCTTCTCTGAATTCCTCTAGCATGACTGGTTTTGGTATCATTCATCACTAAATGCTATCCTGCTGGTTGATGAGGAGATGCAAACAGTATAGTAACTATAGGCACAGCCTTTGGCATCAAATCGTCTGAGTTCAAGTCTAACTTCTGCCACTTACAAGCTGTATGACCTTGAGAAAGCTGCTTATGGTCTGTCTTGATTTCTTTAATAGGAAGCAGCATTACATAAGGAGGAAAAAAGCTCTTACTGGGAGTCCAGAGGTTTGATTCTAGGTATAGATTTGTCATAGGTATGTGAGTTTGAGGGTCTCAGTTCTCTCCTCTGAAAAATGAAGATGTTGGGTAACTCAGTAGTTCTCCACCCTGGCTGACATTAGAATCACCTGGGGACTTCTAAAAGACCTAGAAAATACACCAATGCCTACCCCACCCCCTCTCTGATTGGTTTGGTTAGAGGGAGTCCCAGGCATGGCAGTCTTGAAAAGCCCCCAGACTGAAAGCCACTGAGGCAGCTGATTCCCAAGGGCGCTTCCAGCTGCATAGTTCTATGATTCTATATATAAGTGCTGCTGTGACTTCTTTGTGCTTGCTCTCATGGCCTCTTTTGTCTCTCCTGCAGTGTGTGGCCTTGTTCACACGGTGGGGACATACAATATCGATATGTTAACTACAATAATGATCAGCTAAGATTTTCCTCTCTTTTTTTTTCCTCCAGCTAGAAAGAGACATCTTTGACCATCTCAGCATCTTGACAGAATGATTATTACCTCCTAGAATTCTTTGCTAGCCACAGGAAATTAACTGTAGCGGCGTATGCTCTGAACGGGAACCTTAGCACGTCAGTGGGCTATTTCTGTTCATTGTGATTTTGTCTGACATTCCAGTATGCCCCTGCTGCTTTTCATGATACTTAGCAAGAAAAAAAAAAAAAAAAAAACGAAGAAAGGCGGCAGTTCCGCCTTGGTTCACATTTGAGCAATTGCTATGCTTGAGGCAATCACAAAGCACCATAGGTGTTGGAAATGATTAGGGACAATTAAGACAGCACAGCCTCCAAGGAAGAAGCCACTAGCCAGTCTTCGATCTTCTGAGTACACAGGTTGTGCGTTCAAGCAGTAGCAATTACCTAAAAATATCTAATACTTAATTACTTCCAAAGTGTCAGTCTTCATAACCTGGTCTTAGAATGCTCTAATTGATAGCACAGCTGCAGCTTCCTCGCGCGACACTGGCATATGGCCTGTAGTATTCAACCTTGATCAGTTTTCTTTCTTCATCAACTCTTACAGATTTCAGATTACAGATGTGATCTGCCTTGGATTAGAATTGCTGTACCTTTATTGCAGTTTGTCATTTCCCACTGTCTCTGAGCGAAGGGAAAATTCAGAAAAAGAAAAACGACAAAAGACAAAACCAAACAAAATAACAACTGTACAAAGACCTAACCAAGTTGTATTGGAAAACGTCATAGTTCCTCTTGTTTTGCATTTCACTTTAAGAGAATCCTAGACCTATGCATTGCTCATGCCCACCAAGATTACGTGTATCATCCTTAAATTCCACACAGATTGGTTGAAACCTCTGTCCGAGACTGTGGGAAGTGCACAGTGTTCTGCAAGCTGTGAATTTCCAGGAGGCCAGGACTGCAGTCACCTGGAATGCTGAGAGCTTAGGCTTTTCTTTCAGGGTCTTTTCAGTGCTGATGTGCTGTTTCTGTTCTATGCTACACTGGCTCAAATGCAGGACACAGCACCTTCTCCTTGATTTCCTAGCTACCTACTCACATGTGGGTGTGGATACGTGTGACCTGGCAGATTTTACTGAAGCTTGGGGATAGAGAGGGATTTTTACCTCAGGCTTGCAAACAACTGCAAATGGAGTGGTAACCATCCTTGTCTTTGAAAATCCCTGAGCTATTTCAGTGACCTTAGCTTCAGTCTCCCACCATGTTTCTCTCTCTCCCTGGTCTCTTCTATTTTCTTTACTTTGTGTTCTTCTCTTCTTAGGAGGAATATAAAGTTGATTGTAAATTTTCTTATGTGGAGTGATTCAGTTGTCTCTGGTGCCAACTCCAAATTTTAGTTCTGAGAATCCCTTTGTATCCTCACATGTATTTTCTATTGAAAGGGGTCCATCTGATTGGGTTTGCTTTCCAGTAGATACTTAAGTGTGTGCGTGTGTATACATATAAACATACGTATATCCACAGACATAAATATCTCCAAATTTATAAAGCATGTAAGAAATGTCAGTTACAATGTTTCAGTTTTTTTTGACAATAGAGTTTTCTATAAACCAGCCTCCTAACTTGTATGTGTGGCCCGAGCTTCCTTCTAGTCCTAACTGATTCTTCACACAGCTGTCAAATGAATATTCCAGATTTTTTTTTCATCATGTGATTTCTCTGCATACCACCTTCCAGTAACAGGATGATCTAGTGAATATTTAGATGTTAGTGATTGATAATGGATTAATGTATTTTCTGCCAATAACTTATTCATTCTATCAGTAATTTTTAATTTCTTTTGAACTAGAGGAGTAATAATCTGTGCAATATGCTTAGACTAGATCCTGAAATAAATAATTAGTAGAGGGCAGTGACTAATATTGTTGTTTTGTTTATATTATTATTATTGGTGTCAGTGTTGTGGTAGGAGGGTCTGTGGGAGGAAGGTGTCACCAAGTCATGGGGACTTGTTGCTGCTGCTCAAATTCCTATAGCTAAACAGCTTGTTGTGCTTTTGAGTAATGGTGGAGCGAGGATTCATAGGTAGCTGCTTTATTACCATATTCACCACTGCTCACCAATTTCCACTAAGCCAACTGTTGCTCTTAACTGGATATCCCAACTCCTCAACCTTCCATGCAATATCTTCCTTGATCAGACCCCTATTTCTATCTCCAAACTTTTATTCCTCTACACTCATACACAACTATCTATTCTAGTCATGCTTGTCTTATACATGTACCCTAGCATTTTTCTTGCTAAGCTAACTTGAAGTGGGAATTCTCATTTGGAACTGAGAGAATTATACTGGGATCTACCTAAAGGATGGTGGCTGTTAGGGTGGGAGATTCAGGTGTTACATTAAGCACCGATAACTTTTCATCCTCATTATGCATTTATATTTTCTAAATAATGTGACATGATGAATTCCTTTATACCTCTCATTGATGATAATGTTCTCCAAGCTTGCATGTTTTCTGAATCCCACTGATGCTTCACTGTCTCACTGAACAGGGTTGATTTCCTCTCTTCTGATTTTACCCACTTTATTAGTGAGATAAAGCCCAGCTGGGTGGTCTTTGCTGGATTTATTCCCTGAAAGAGTGTTCCAGGTTCAAGAGATAACCAGTGAAAAGGCCCTCAGGGTGGAAGGTATATTTGAGACAAATGTGGCTAGGACAGATTTTCTGCAGGCAGTTTTGTTTTCTTTCTTTCTTTTTTTAGGAACCAGAGGCAAGCATCAACTCTGTTAGCAGAACCAACAGAAGCAAGGCTCTCTGGGAAGATCTCTGATGAGGAGCAGGGGGAGCGGGAGGGGGAGGTGGGGGGTCTGGACATGCTTCAGCAGGCTGTCTCTACCTGGAGTGTGTTCCAAGGACAGTTACATACTGCAGAAGTCTGGCTCATTTGTTGGTTCAACTTTAATGAATGCTATCAATCAAAATGCATGCTGTTTGCTCATAACTGAGTTTATTGTTGTCTTCCTGAAACGATTTCTTTGTCCATCCAATCTCCAAACAGAATTCCATACTGGAGACCATATTGAAAATAGTGTTTTTTTCTAAGATGGTAAAATTGGCCCATCTGTTTTGCTCTCTGCTTACCTGAAAACAGGGAAATGATCAAACACGCCCCCTCATCATTGTCCAGACTTGTTCCAATGTGTTACATCAGCCGGAGACTCTCACCTCATTGATTTCTGCAGATTATTTCCTTTCACAGGAAGGAGAACAAACAGATTTAAGAAAATGTCATAGTCCTGTCACAGGGATTTCTCTGACCAGAACCAGTTGGGTAGAGGGATATATGATAGGGAAGTCTGGATTATGACGAGCAAACAGATGGTGGTGTATGGGGCTTGGCTGAGGCTGATGCACATCAGTATTGGTGTCTGAAAATCTTAACGATATTATAGGGATAAATATGAAAACTGAAGAGCTCTGATCATATGTTGTACGTCTCTAATCACTAAAGGATCAGTTGGCCAAGGTGTTCTCAGTTGTTGCCTTGCCTTTACCCTGGTTCAAAGTTTAAAACAGTATCTATCTGTATGAATACCTTGCCCTGGAAACTCCACAGGGTTCTCGTATCAGCAGTGGTATTGATTGTGAAAGTCTTCACAAATGGATAAATGTTGTACGAATGCAGGGACTTGGCTAGAAAACCAGAGAATCTTACGATTTGATGAGATTCCAAATGTCATCTAGTTCAATTCCCCGTCCTATGCTTGAAGAGTCTATGATTGTTATTATAGTTACCTGATGATTTACAAAAGTAAGCATGAATTGGGGAGTAACTGAACCATTCAACCAACATTTATTGAGTACCTACTATTTTTCAGATGTTGTTCCAGGTGCTGTAGACAAAATGAAACTAAACAAAACTGACAAATCCTGTGCCCTCATATACCTTATACTTGAATACAAGAGATTTATAACAGGTAAACAAAAATGTAGGTAATTTCACATGGTGATACATGCTATGCAGGTAATTTTAATAGAGTTAGGTGATAAATTGACTATGGGAACAACTGTATATTAGGTTGAGAGAGAAAGTTTCTCTGAAGAGGGGACACCTAAATTTAGTTTTGAATGAAATTTTGAATGACATGAAGGAGTCAGCCTGTAAAGACCTCTGGGAAGAACTTTCTAGGTAGAGGGGATAGCCAGTGAAGAGGCCCTGAGTGGAAAAGGTATGTGTGAAGGTCAATGTGGCTAGAACCAATTTTGTGAAGAGGACAGTGCTATGAGGAAAGACCAGAGAAGAGGCAGGGGTCAGATCATCAGAGGAATTTTAAATAAATAAAGCATTTCTATTTGATTTAAAATGTGATAGGAAACCATTGGAGGCTTTTAGGTAAGGTGTTACATGGCCAGCTTTGAATTTTAATGAGAATATTCTGGCTGCTGTGCTAAGTAGATAAAGGGCACAAGGGTAGGAACAGAGATAGCCATTGGGAGGTTGTGGTAATTGTGTATTTTTTCAAAAGTATTTGTTTCTCCCTTGCCAGGATTTCCTGTAGACTAAGTATCTTCTGTTTCCATATTAACTTTGGGCTTGACCACATGACTTAATCTGACCAATTAAAAGTGAGGAGATGGAACCACTGTCCCATCAGAGCAGACCTTCAAATGTACTTGTAGTAGTTTGGTGCTGCTGCCCCTGAACTTCATCTCTCCATCTTGGGAACGGCAAGGATTTCAGCCTGGCTCATTAGTAGATATGTGGAGCTAAACTAGTCCCGGGGGGGCCAGCGGAGTTTAGTCACGCAGCAGCCCTCAGATAACTTGAGTAAGAAATACTTAATTATTTTTGGAAACCCTGGGGATTCTTGAATAGTTTGAGGCAAAACAGCAAACACACACAACACAAAACTGGTAACAGTGGAAATGATGCCAAGTGGTTAGATTTTACATGTCTTTGGAGGACAGAACTAATAAGACGTGCTGCTATTTGCAAGATGCAGGGTGAAAGAAGAGGGGACTCCAGGAGGACTTTGAGCAACTGGGTGAATGTGGCACCCTCTACTGCAATGTGGCAGACTTGGGGGAGAGCTCATCTGAAGAGAACCATTTGTTAATTTTTGACCATCTTAAGTTTGAGGTCATTAATGCAAGAGGATTCAGAGGGAAAATTATATTGAAGAATTCTGGCAGAGGAAAACTACTGTAATTTGATACAATTATTTTGAGCTTCTTAGTAGCCAAAATGAAGAGGCAAATGCAATGAGTCATAAAACTCTCATTTTCTGGGGCAGTGGTTCTCAGTGTTGGCTGCAGAGTATAATCCTGGATCTTGTCCAAGCACATTGTGAATGGTGACCCCTGAAACTGTACAACTCAACCCAGAGCCCACTCTAAAAATTCGAATTTAGTGGGTTTAGGATGAAGCTGCTTGCAGATAAGTTTACTGCTAGATGATTCTAATGTGCACTCAGACATGAGAACTGCTGGTTTTGGAACAGAAAGTGTATTCATTGTTATGGAAAGATAAACTTTTTCCCGAGCACACATTCAATGTGTCTCAGGCATCTTTATGGTAAGGGGCATTGAGCTAGGTAATGAATGATGCCACAGATCACAGTTTCATACAAAACACAGAAACCTTCCTCCTTTCCTGTGTATTAGATGTCATCAAGTTCAACTTTTAATTGTATGAAAGCAGCTCTGGAGAAGCCAAAGTGATAGAGTTCAGTTATGTAGGTTTCTGGTCATTTGACCTAGCAGAGTAATATAGCTGGGAGATCATAGAGAAGAAAGAGTTAATGGAACCCTCTCAAATGCCAGTCGTTTCAGCAAATCTTTGCTCAAGCTACTCTGGAAAATTTCTCAAGGGGCTGAGCCTTGTTCCTGCCTGTGGCTGGACAGGTAATGGTTGTGTTCTCCTTCTGTTTTAGTTTTGTCACTATTATGCTTTCCCATGCCAAGCAGGTTTTTCCTTTGGGGAAAGACACTTAGGCAGAGAATGAAATTAAGAAATAATGTAATGATGATGGCAATTCTTTGCGCAGCCTAAGAGCAGTTGGCTGCTAATTGTGGAGCAGT